>JAAVTG010000371.1:0-76839 GCA_011947345.1 Phytophthora quininea
CAGAAGATCTGCGAAGCCACCCAGAGCCCAGACCTGCGCACCCGCGTGGTGGCATACGAGTGCATTGCCGCCATTGCCACGATGTACTACGAGTACTTGGCGGAATACATGGAGACGTTGTGCAAACTGACGTTCAACGCCATCACCAGCGACCAGGACGAAGTTGGTCTGCAGTCGCTCGAGTTCTGGTCGTCCATGTGCGATGTGGAGCTGGATCTGATTGAAGAGATGAGCTACGCTGAGCTCGAGGGCCGTACCGACGTCATCCCGTGCAACTACTACGTGCAGACTGTACTGAATACGCTGATCCCGCTGCTGACTGAGACGCTGAAGAAGCAGGACGAGGACCAGGACGAAGACTCGTGGAACTTGTCGATGGCTGCGGCCACGTGTCTGGCGCTGGTGGCGCAGGTCGTGGGGGACGCCTGTGTGGACCTGACGATGACTTTCATCACGCAGAACATTGAGAGCAACGAGTGGCGTCCCAAGGAGGCCGCCATCATGGCATTCGGCTCGATTCTGGACGGCCCCGACTCGACTAAGATTGCGCCGCTGGTGCGTCAGGCTCTTGGCTTCCTCATGGGCTGCATGAAGTTCGACAACATTCTGGTACGTGACACGACTGCGTGGACGCTCGGCCGCATTTGTGAGCTGCACTACGGCTGCATCAGTGGCGAGATGCTGCCCAGCCTGATGCAGCTGCTACTTGAGGGGCTTGATCAGGAGCCGCGTGTGTCCCACAACGTTTGCTACGCCATCCACAACATTGTCAAGGCCTTTGAGGAGTCTGAAGCGGCCTCGCACATGCTCACGCCGTACTTTAACACACTATTCGACAAGCTCCTCGAGACGAGCAGCCGACCGAACGCCTTGGAGAGCAATCTGCGCGGCTCTGCGTACGAAGCTCTGAACGTTTTGGTTCAGGCTGGTGCCGACGAGGTCAACGAGCACATCATGCTGCGTCTGCCTGTGATTCTGGAGCGTCTAGAGTTGAGTATTAAGGCTCTGGTTGAGAACCCAGACAGTCTGCACGACGACCAGGCTGGCCTTCAGGCCCTGCTGTGCGGCGTGCTCATTGCCGCCATCCAGAAGCTCAACAGCGAGATCGATCCGCTGGCTGACCGCATCATGCAGGCGCTGCTGCAGGTCTTCTCGACCCGCAACGCTGCGGCCGCAGAGGAGGCCTTTATGGCTGCAGGTGCAATGGCGAACGCTGTGGGACCGAAGTTTGAGGTGTACATGCAGTACTTTGGCCCTGTCGTGCTGATGGGCTTGAAGAACAGCGAAGAGTACATGGTCTGTAGCGTTGCGGTGGGTGTCGTGGGCGATTTGTGCCGTGCATTAGAGAGCAAGATCCTGCCGCTGTGTGACGAGGTTGTGGCCGCGTTGATTGAGATCCTGAAGAACCCCATGCTGAACCGTTCGGTGAAGCCCCTGTCCTGTCGTGCTTTGGCGACATTGCGCTGGCTATCGAGGGCGAGTACGAGCGCTATGCCGTGTCTTCGCTGCAGATGATTCTGCAGGCTGCCGGAGCTTGCGGCTCGATCGCAACGGACGACGAAGAGGTCGTGGAGTACATGAACCAGCTGCGCGAGAGCGTGCTGGAGGCCCTCACGGGCATTGTCCAAGGCCTGGGCGCTGCTAGCAAGGCCGGTTTGCTCATGGAGTGCGCACCGCAGATCGGCGCCTTCCTCGCCACGTTGGCGAACGATTTGACTACCCGCTCGGACGCTGTGACGACTGGCGCAGTTGGCCTCATCGGGTTAGTGACTTGCTGTGTTTGTTGTTATTTTTATTTGTGCTGATTGTGTGTGTTTGTATATAGCGATATGGGTCAGGCCATGGGCAAGGCCGTGGAGAACCTCTTCCACCAGCAGTTTGTGGTTCAACTGGTCAGCGAATGTGCCAACAACGCGCAGAACCCGCAGGCGCAGCAGCTCGCTGCTTGGACGCAGAAGGTGATGATGGAACTGCAGGCGAACTAGGCAGTTTGGTAGGAAGAAAGCAAGAGAGCATGAGGCTCTCGTTGCTTCCTTTCCCTGCCCAAGTGTAATTTATCAAGACGCGCAAGAGAATCGAGTGAAGAAGTCGTCCGAGAGTGGCAAGGACGACTTCCAGTGTAGGTGTGCGTGTCTGTATGAGCTTTTCTGCATGTTGACGAGTGCTCTGCGTGCGAGATTGCGAGTGTGTGGGTCTTGCTGGGCGGCTGGCGATCTCGGTGTCTTGATTGCAAGCAGTTTGGAGTTATTGGCGACCGGGTAGTCATTGGTGTGCTCGCTTTCCCCGACTGGGAAAGTGGGTAAGGCACGGTGGTTGCTTGGTCGTTGAGACGTCCAAACGGTCTTGTGATTGCAGACGCTTCTTTCGTTAGCATGCCCAGCAAGTGGTGAGAGGTATCTAGAAGAACGAACGACAAATACAACCACGCGGGCCATCGAGGTCAGGTCGATTCGGGGCAACTGCACGACGCAGCCAACCCAATCACCTAACTTCCTTCTCGCCATGCAATTTCCAACTACTTTTTGTTGCTATGTATCATTCCCACTATTTACTTAGTGATAGAACTCGAACGTCGTGTCGGCGCGCTTGATGGCGTTCTTGTAGCCCTTGTCGAAGTCCTTGGGCAGCACCACGTAGCGGTTCTTTCGCACGGCCTGCAGACCAGCTTCCTGGCAGATGGACGCAATGTCGGCCGAGCTGATCTTCTCGGGACGGTTCACGTAGTCCTCCAGATCCACCTCGTCGCCAAGGTTCATCTTGGACGTGCAGGCCTGGTAGATCAGTCGCTTCTGTCGTCGGTCGGGCAGTGGGAACTCGATCTTACGGTCCAATCGGCCCGGTCGCAGTAGCGCCGGGTCCAACGTATCTGCTCGGTTGGTCGCCATAATGACCTTGACATTAGTGGCCTGGTCAAAGCCGTCCATTTGGTTCAGCAGTTCGAGCAGGATTCGCTGCACTTCGCGATCCGCTCCGGTCTGAGCGTCGAATCTCTTGGTGGCAATGGCGTCCACCTCATCGATGAACACAATAGCGGGGAGTTTTCTTTGGCCAACCGGAAGACGTCGCGCACCATGCGCGGGCCTTCTCCCAAGTATTTCTGCACGAATTCCGACCCGACGACACTGATGAACGCGGCCGTCGTAGCATTAGCCACTGCTTTAGCCAGCATCGTCTTGCCAGTACCCGGGGGCCGTACATCAGTACACCGCGTGGCGGGTCCACTCCGATCTGCTTGTACAGATCAAAGTGGGTCAATGGCAGCTCTACAGCCTCCTCACTTCTTGTTTCTGGATGTCCATGCCTCCAATGTCGGAGTAGGATACGTCCGGTCTTTCCGACATTTGCATCATTTGAATGCTCGAGTCCGACTCGGGGGCAGCACGTCCACGACGGCGTGGGAGTGGCGGTGCAGTGCTACACTGGAGTTGGGTTTGAGTCTCTCGGTCCAACGTGCTGAGGATACGCACGTAGTAGTTGGAGCCGGCGGTAGAGCCCACGATGCCGTAGTTGGCGTCCACCATCTCCAGGAACTGGCCGATGACCAGCGGCACTGACTGGATGCGTTTGACTTCCTCCTTGGCTCGGATCAGCTCCCGCTTGAGGTTCTTCATCTCGTCCTTGATGTAGCCCTCCTGGATGTCCAGGAACTCCAGGTGGCGCTGCAGAGACTTGAACTTGGCGTACAGGTCCGTCTTGGTCTCGATGGCCACGGGCACGAGCGGCTCGTCGTCAGCCACGGGGGAAGGCCGATCTCCTCCATGTTGCTTGGGATTAGGATCTTTGCGGAATGACGCGTATTGCAGATTTAAATTAGTAACAGATAGATATAAATCTGATTACAGCTAGATTTATCGAGTTCATTTTCGTCTTCAGCAATAGAGAGGTTGTGCAACGGTGTCAATTACAGTGAAAAACACAGTGAGTACAATCTGATTAGACAGGGAAACGTAGAGACATATGTGTTGTGCAAGTGTCATTTTTCTGACGGCGGGACGAATGGACAGTGAGAGCTCTGAAGACGAGGAGCTCGAGCTTATCGCGCTTGTCAGTGACAGCAACTCGCGCTCGCGCTCAAACCGGTTCAATTTTGCCCAGCATGCTACTGCTCCAGTGTGGAAATCCAAGTTTCGCTTCGAAAAAGACGACATCGTGGCACTTATCGTGCATTTCCGCCTTCCTGATCCATTTCCAACAAAGCAGCGCTACCGAGTTTCCGCTCTCGAGGATCTATGCATTTTTCTGCGTACGATGGCGTATCCAGCTCGTCTGGATGATCTCAAAGACCTGTTTGGACGTGAACGTGAGGCGATATCATCGATTTCGAACGCCGTGCTAGACCATCTCTACCAAGAATTTTCACATCTATTGATGTTTGACACGCAACGGCTAACAGAAAGCACTCTCCGTGCCTACGCTAGAGCTGTCTTCGCAAAGGGAGCACCTCTCCGTACATGCGTGGGATTTATTGACGGTACAGTTCGTGGCATGTGCCGGCCGCTGCAACACCAGAAATACGTTTACAACGGGCACAAGGTACGCCTTTAAATTGCCAAAATTACACTACGTCTAAATGCTAACTAAGTTTTATCGATGCTGTGATTCTGAAGAGAAAACATGCGCTGAAATACCAATCCGTTATCGCTCCTGATGGAATTATCATCCATCTGAGTGGACCCTACGCTGGAACCCGCCACGACGCTTTTATTCTTCAGCAAAGTGGCCTTCTAGAGGCTGCGTGTGAGCATCTCCAGTTTGATGGGAAACATTACATCTTTTACGGCGATCCCACGTATGGTCAACAAGATCATATTATCGCACCTTTTAAAGGTGCGTCTCTTACAGACGACGAGCAAAATTCAACAAGCGGATGAGTGAGGTCCGCGTTAGCGTGGAGTGGGGATTCGGCAAGATAGTGCGTTACTGGACATTTATTGACTTCGCTAAGAACCAAAAGCTGCGCTTGCAGAGGCTAGGAAAAATGTATGCCATGGCAGCGTTTCTCTCCAACGTTCATACGTGTGTGTACGGGAGCCAAACGTCAGAGTTTTTCGTGTGACTCCTCCAAGTCTAGGTGAATACCTGCATCCCTGATAATGCAAAGTAAAACAAAAAGGTTTTATTCTGTCGGCAATTTTGCGTTCCTTACCGTCTCAATGAGTCTAGTCATCGTGTGCATCTGAGAGGCCATCATTGCCATGAATTTGTCGTTGCGGTCTCTGTCCTGCTCTTGCCTTTCGCGATCTTGGTCCAAGCGACGTTCCTCTACCTCAAGGCGTCGTTCTTCCAACGCTAGCTGTTGCTGCCGTTCCTCCGCCTGGCTTCTCCGCTCTTCAACTTTCCCTTCAAGATAGTCCGAAATGCGCTCTGTGTGGGAGCGTTTTGAGGGTGTGGTGGATGCCTGTTGCTCGTCATCTAGACTGCTGGACCTAGAGCGGCGCAATCCTTCCATAGCATCTCTCACGACTTCGGCCGTTGCCGCCTCATGCATCTCTGCATCACGCTTCTCTTTATCACTCTTATCAACTTTTTCCTGTACATGAGCATCAAACTATTCACGAAGTTATTAGAAGACTGCATATTTCTTAGGACCGCCCACTGAAAGTACTTACCAGTTCTACAAGATCCGTCAGCAGTTGTTCACGCTCAGTGTACTCTTCCGTTGTCCCCGACGCACGAAGAGACTCCATCTCTTCGCGGCGAAATGCGTCATGCAACGCTGAGAATCGGCGCCGACATGCTTTTCCGTCCGCTGTACACGCTGGTAAAGCTGCTTTGACGCCACTTGCAACCTGCTCCCACGCAGCTTGCGTCTCACCATGACTTGCCGACCATGGCGTATGCTTGACGACCTCCTTTAGAAGAAGGACATCACTGGATGGAAGAAAGCGAAAAGCTTTCCTCCGCTTCGCCTTGGCCACGATTGCGCTGCCTGCACCGACGTCTTCGTTAGCGCAGCTGTCCTCCCTTGGCATTGCAATTTGCAAACTCACTGTGGCCACTTATTTGTTGTAACTCGTCGTCACAGTGAGCACGCCTCTAACGTACTTTTCCTAGAGCAAAAACAACTGTGATGACTAAACCCTACCGATGAGAATGATCACAGTTCCTTTTCACAGTCTTGTTACCATAGCACAACCTCTCTAATGACAGCGGAAATACTTCAACCGCGATTGTTGACTGAAGGCTGTCGAACCGGGTAAATACAAGACTAAGTGCATGGGATCTGCACATCTTCCACTTGAATGGATAGCTCTGTCAATGCGCTGCAGTTGTACCAGACCATATCGACCATATATCTTCGTCATAACACAACAGATACAGCTTGTCGCGGTGGGGCTCAAATGCCTCGTCAGAGAATTCAATATTCCCCTGATACGGTTCATTCGGCGCCGATTCTACGCGCCTGAAGTCGACAAGGCAAAAATCACTCAGTCCGAAGTCGGAGTAGCGCCCGCCAGGTACAAATCTGCCGACGTGCTCACCAAACCTGTTCGCTTCTCGCAGCAACTCGATGCTTCAATTGACGTAGGCTCCATCAACAACTCCATGGACTGTGAAGTTCATGTACCCGCAAGGATGTTAAAACTTCCTACTCACATCGACAGATGTGACGAAACCAGAACGTGAACAACAATAAGCTGCCTTGTCAAACTCCATTTGCCACGCACGCTCCAGAGGAGGGCCACTAGCAGTTTTACCAAGCGACTTGTGGGCGTGATTGAGATCAATCGATTCGAGCGCTCGCTGCATCAAGATCTTCAGCGAAGTGGGAGCAACTACAGCTCTGTTCGATCCAACCAGACTTCCGATTCGAACGCAAGTCTGGAGTAGTGTGTCCTTCGCATTAGCGTCACGAATACATGTTTCCAACTTTTGCGTGTCTTCTTCACTAAGCATCTTTAGCGCCCTCACAGCACGAGTGTTCGCTAACGCATCGAAAAGTCCTTCCTCCTTGTCATTGTCCAGAGCTCCTGTTTGAAGCATCCGAATCCACTCGTCGGCTGCGGGATAAGAACTCTGCATTCTTTGTCGATGTCGATGCCGATGCAGTCTATTAAGTTCCCGAACGGCAGCCACGCACAACCCAACGTGTCCCCCGGGCTTCCAAACTCGAGCGAAACGCCTCCATCGGCGGGTCTTCAATGCCATCGAGCCATTTCTTGACGTACTCGCAGATTTCATCAGAGCTGAAGTCGATGCCCATTCTGATAAAAATCAATCGGTGAGTGGTTCATAGGCCCTCTTTTAGAGTCTGTGTTTGTTATCTCTAACTAATGGATTCCTCATATCTCTGTAGGCAGAGCCTACTAGGCTCTGCCTAATGCTTCCTGTTTGTTTCACGTTTGTCTTGAGATATCGTGTTCCGTGTAGCTGGTGTTGATTTATCTCTCTCAGTTGTGTGGAAGGCAGGAGTTAATTCGCTAATGGTGTTCATGCCATAGTCATACGATAGGGTAGATCAAAGTTCGCGTCGACGTAAGGTTTCCGAACTCAGCCACAGCTTCTCCAAGAGCTTCGAAGGCTAGCCCCTCGACAAACTGTGTTGGTGTCTGTTGCGTTCCTGATAGCACAATTATTGGCACCGACCATTGTGTCACGAGTGTCGATGTAAATTCTGTTGTTGTTCCAAGGCACCGAGACCGCGAAGTGGTTCTTTATCAAAGCGCGGAGGAGCTTTGGGGAGGGCGGCGTAAACGGAAGTGCCGTCCCCGCAGTTCAGGCGAATGGAGGCCACGTGGCCTCCTCAGCCGCCCTACGTCTGCGTGTGTATTAACTTAAGTAAGCAATAGAAACTTCTATATCAAATCTACCCCATCCGGATAATTCCGGATACAGGTCCCAGACGCACGGCAAAGAGCGAAGGGGACATCGTGGATCAGCGCGGTCTGCACTGCGCCGCAGTCGAGACGCTTAATCGCAGCGTTAATTCGGTGCGCTGACATGGTTTGCTTTGAGATGATGAAGGATTTTGGGTCGTGCAAAGCTCGAGTATCGGCGCATTTCTTCCTCGGTCGTGTTAGGCGAAGAGTCTCCATTCGTTGGCTTAGTACTTCAGCAGATCTCGGGCGCGACTTTCAAAGGACATCGTCTCGGTCTTATCGGGAAGCTTCGGTTCGGACTTAGTGGTCCATTTAGCTGTTGACATTGGTCTGTGGTTTTGGGTGAAGATGTATTAAAGGCGCGTGTGTTGAGTACTGCAGCACTACGCAACGACGTCTGATAAAAGAAGAAGCTAAACCGGTTGTTGCTGCTGGGAAAGTTGTTGGCGATCACTGCGTGCGGGGCCTCGGGATGAACGGATCGTTGTTCCCATGGGGTCTGCGTTGGGGCAGGACTGGCCCAGCTCCTGCTGCTCCGTCCACAACTTGACCTGGAGCAGGGGTCGTTTGTCCTGGAGCGGTGGTAATGGCACCAGGTGCGGTCGCAGTCGAAGTCGGAGCCGTCATCGCGGGCACCTGAATCGTGGCTGGGGCGACTGTTGTTACTGTAGTAGCGGCTGGGTGTACGAACGGACTTGTGAGCTTGATGGAAAGTTGAGAACTGGGTTTCTTTAGTGTATTAACCTCGCAGGCGTTGCTCTTCGACCTCCCTGTGTTCCCTTGCGCTAAACGCCCTCTGCCAACACTTGTTTCGGACGTTTTGGCCGACTAGCGTCGCAGCCACACAGATGAGCTGCTTGAACCAACTAAGATCAGCAGCCGGCGCCCACGCGAGTTCCAACACTGGGGCCACGACTTGCGTAGCAAGGGTCCGGCAATGGTTCCACCTGTAGCACCAGCTACTTGCCCCACTGCTCCAGGTCCCGTTATCTGTACCACCGCTCCAGGCCCTCCTATCGTTGCTCCAGACCCAACAATCGTTCCAGGTCCCCCAGTTCCTGCTCCAGGCACCGCTTGTCCAGCTTGACCAGCAGCAGCCACTGTAGCAGCTTGTACTCAGCTGCCACAGCTTGTCCTAATCCAGCCGCAGCTTGCCCAAATCCAACCGCAGTTTGCCCTGCAAGATTCGCAGCCGCAGCTCGCACAGCAGCGGCTTCAGCAGGGCCTAATCCAGCTTGCCTTGCAGCCTCCGCAGCCGCAGCTTGTACCGCAGTTGCAATAGCTTCCCTATTCCAGGCGCCGGTTGCCCCGTTCCAGGCATCGCTTGGCCCGTCCGAATAAGCTCCACTATGGGGAAGAGATCAACTTCGACTGGGTCGTTGACACCATCGGGGAGATTTTGATTCCAGGAAGCCCCAGCAGACGATGGGCGTCAAACCTCAACACCGTATTTGTATGTTGAGCGATGTCGATGGTGGTTCTATCCGGGTCCTCAAACTCGCCATCCACAACGGAGTCCAAGCGATATTGGCGTCTCTGGAAATCAGGAGTCACATGAACGCAGAGGACGTACTCCACACCAAGATACTGGCGCTACACGTTTGCCTTGTAATTCAAACCCCGTCTGTCGTGTGTATAGCAAGCAAGGTGAGTTCTCCCAGTGCCTGTTGCGGCACTGATAGCAGCCCGAATGGCACCAGCAACGTCGCCGTGGAGAGTGCCTGGTAGCTCGACGATGAAAATCGCGTCGTTACTCCACATCATATGCGTCGTCGACAGATCTTGGTCTTCAGATTCCGCGTATTGTCCCCAGTCATTTCGTGATACAGGGGTCCACAGAGCAAGCTCGTACGGTGCGTCGTTCTCCAACGCAGTCCTGACTTCATTCCAGTTGAGTTGTCGTACCGCCCTGTTGATTCTAACAACCGCCATGTTCTTTCCTGCGACGCCAGCTTTGCTTTTTGGTCGGTATCTATCACTTATTTTCTCGACAAATATCCGAAGGAAACAATTCGCAAATTATGGCAGCAAAACATTATCTTGCAACAAAGGAAACAAGACACACAGCAGCGATGAGCATGCAGTGCAGCGAGATCAGCGTCAAGAACACGTAAAACCACTTGATCGTGCGCTCGCCAACGCACTTGCCCGTCCAGGGGCAGTGGTGGTCCAACTACAGTAAATAAACAAATAAATAAACACTCAGCAGTCTCACCACCAATTTCCAAACACTCTAGCACTTACCTCTCTGACGCACACTCCGCAGTCCGTGCAATGCGACGCGTTCAACGGTCTTCTCACTTCGCATTGTGCTGCACCAAACAATAATAATATTAAAATGGAATAAGTAAATCATTATTACATTAATCCAGAACGCACCGCAGATGATGCCCGTCTCAATATCTCCTTGCACCGGCAAGCTTGCCACGTCCAAGTCTTCAAACACGACGCCAGGGTCGCTGCAGGCCACCATGGTGAAGGACACGGTGGTCAGCACGATGGAGGCAATCAGCGCCACTTGTAACCCCAGCACCATGTCCTTCTTCCTGATTCCATCAACACGAACGTCAACAAGAGACCAAAATAAATCAACAAAGACACACAGATTGCGTATTCGTACGCAAAGAACAGGAACGCCGGCCCAATGGCTAAGCAGTAGGTGACCAGCATGCAGGCCCAGTGCGGTCCGACGTGGCACGTGGCGGGGAAGTAGCCGTAGCGAGGCGTCAGCGAGCACAGCACGCGCGTGCGGCCGTAGCGCGCGCAGCAGAGCGCTCTGCTGCTCATGGCGGGGCTGTACTTGCCCGAGAGCTCCTGCTCGTCCGGCTGCATGTCGTCAGCGCGTGTGGCATCAGCCGGCATGATGACCTTTTTCTATAGTGACACTGAACTACAATATTGATGGGGTCATTTGGTGTGGTGTACAGGATTTGTGTGTGCGCTAATGCGCCGTAAAACACGGCGCGGCATCACCGCAATGAGTGCGCACGCCCGACCCGCCCAATCAATGCGAGGAGGCGGGCTTCCCCATCGCCTGTGCACTCGGAAAAGAGACGCATTGTCGGGCCTTGCACACATCCACTGCGTTCTCAACTGCATCCTATCAGCAACATGACTCCACGAGGACAAAGGTTGGCATTTCATCCAACAAACATACATACCTGAATTTGTCACTATTTACTTCAAAGCACACATCACCCCACCCACTTTTGTAAATTATTTTCTTTTAGTACAACATATGGTATTATTAACCCGGCCAGTGCCAAGCACCAAGCAGATCGTGCGGTTCATTTCCGCTTCGGCCCTCCACCCAGTAAGAAGCTCACTAGATCAGACCGGAATGCTGCGTAATTTGACGTCGCTGTCACGCCGCACCGTGGCCATGCGCTCGGCCGTGGCCCCCGTGTCCGCGCGAGCCTTCTCCTCGTCCTCGGACTACGACGTGGTGGTGATTGGCGGCGGCCCCGGCGGCTACGTGGCGGCCATCAAGGCGGCCCAGCTCGGCATGAAGACGGCCTGCGTCGAGTCGCGCGGCTCGCTGGGCGGCACGTGCTTGAACGTGGGCTGCATCCCGTCCAAGGCGCTGCTGCACTCGACCCACCTGCTGCACACGGCCCAGCACGACTTCAAGAGCTACGGCATCGACGCCCCCAGCGTCACGCCCAACTTCCCGCAGATGATGAAGGCCAAGGAGAAGGCCGTCAAGACGTTGACCGGCGGCATCGAGTCGCTCTTCAAGAAGAACAAGGTCACGTACATCAAGGGCTTCGGCAAGGTCTCGGCCCAGGGCGAGGTCTCGGTCGCGCTCAACGACAACAAGGGCAACGAGACGGTCAAGGCCAAGAACATCATCATCGCTACGGGCTCCGAGGTGACTCCGCTGCCTCCCGTGCCCGTGGACAACGAGGCCGGTAAGATCATTGACTCGACCGGCGCTTTGTCGCTTAAGCGCATCCCCGAGCACTTGGTGGTGGTCGGTGCCGGCGTCATCGGCCTGGAGCTCGGCTCCGTCTACAAGCGTCTTGGCGCCAAGGTGACGGTCGTCGAGTTCCAGGACGCTGCTTGCCCTGGCATGGACAAGGAGAGCGTTAAGGAGTTCACTAAACTGCTGAAGAAGCAGGGCCTGGACTTTAAGTTCGGCACTAAGGTCACGGCCTCGGAGGTCAACGGCGACGTCGTTAAGCTCACCACGGAGCCCTCCAAGGGCGGCAACGCTGAGACCCTCGAGTGCGACACCGTTCTGGTGGCCACGGGCCGTCGCGCCTACACTGCCGGCCTCGGTCTGGAGCAGATGGGCATCCAGACCGACAAGCTCGGCCGCATTGAGGTGGACGACGCCTTTCGCACGCAGGTGCCTGGCATCTTCGCCATTGGCGACGTCATTAAGGGCGCTATGCTCGCCCACA
This sequence comes from Phytophthora quininea, assembly GCA_011947345.1. Classification (NCBI taxonomy): domain Eukaryota; phylum Oomycota; class Peronosporomycetes; order Peronosporales; family Peronosporaceae; genus Phytophthora; species Phytophthora quininea. The sequence goes on from JAAVTG010000371.1 coordinate 12,227, forward strand.
AGGCCGAGGAGGAAGGCATTGCTTGCGTTGAGAACATCGCCGGCAAGCACGGCCACGTCAACTACGGCGCCATCCCCGGCGTCATCTACACGTTCCCCGAGTTCGCCTCGGTGGGCAAGACCGAGGAGGAGCTTAAGGCTGAGGGAGTTGAATACAACGTCGGCAAGTTCCCCATGATGGCCAACAGCCGCGCGCGCACGGTGGCCGAGGCCGACGGTCTCGTCAAGGTGCTGGCCGACAAGAAGACGGACAAGCTGCTGGGTGTGCACATCATCGCCAGCAACGCCGGCGAGATGATCGCCGAGGGCGTGATCGGCATCGAGTACGGCGCTGCCAGCGAAGACCTGGCGCGCACGTGCCACGCCCACCCGACGCTGAGCGAGGCGTTCAAGGAGGCCTGTCTGGGCGCCTTCGACAAGCCCATCAACTTCTAAGCTGACAGTCAACACAACTGCGTAGACGAAAAGCAAGCGATGGAGCAGAGCACCAAGCAGTAGGCAGCAGGAAAGAGCGCAGCAATGTAGTGCTTATCGCGTATGCAGTGGTTATATACGTGGCTTCCATCGCATCGATTGTGTCTTCCGAGACTGGGACGAGCCGTGTTTGCTTTCATTATCCGACGATGCTTCGAATCAACGAAGCGATCGAGCGTCTTGACGGGGACGCCGTCCAGACCGCGCTGATCAACGACATCCCCTTCGTGCTGTGCCATGCGTCTCGAGATGACTGGAACCTGTTCACGGAAGAGAAAGATCTACTTGTGCGTCCTTCGCAGACAACTTGGAGCAACGGCGCGATTTACATCGTCGAGATACTGAGCCCCGTTCACTGCACTGCTGTTGCACTGATTTCAGGCGCTATGTGGGACGCAACGGGCACCAATCACCTTCTTGGCTATGAAGCTAGCCACGTCGAGCACCTTGACGCTGTTGGCGCTCCTGCAGCCACGTTCGGAAACCTGATGCCCGACGCCAGCTATGGTCCGCCTTATGGCGCGATGCGCCCCATGGCATGCGGCTTATGGACTATCACACTTTGAAGATCGAGTTGGGTGTCTACCAGAATTGTGGCGACGAGAACGATGGACGGGGTTTGAATTTCAAGACAGACATTTGGCGCAGTGTGAAGTATGTCCTCTGCGTGCATCTAAGCCCGGATCTCGACGCGTTTGAGTATCGCTTGGACTCCATCAGGAACGGTGTGTTTGAGAACCCGAACAGGGACCCGATCGCCATCGCTGACCCCACCGTGTTGACATTTGACGCTCGCCGATTGCTGGGGCTTCCTCCAACGGCAGATTTGCCACCAAGATTTAACGATCCAGTCGAATTCGGCCTTTTCCCCATGGTGGATCGATTCGGCCTGCCCAAATAGCTGGCCAAGTGATTCATGCCGCTGACGAGGCGGGGGACACATCGGCTGCAGCAGGGCGAGACAGGCTGCGGTTGGTTTAGCACAAGTTGTGGCTGTGGATGCGGTAGACCAAGCTGCAACGACGACTTTTCCCGGCAAACTGTGTCTGGAGCGGTGATAGGGGGCCTGGGGGCATGATATCGGGTCAAGTAGCTGCTGGTGTTGGAGAACTAACGGCGCTTGCTCACGGTCAAGTAGCTGGTGCTGCAGGTAGAACCACCGCCGTCCCCTTTGGTACGCAGGCCTCGGCCTCCACGACAATAGCCCCGGTCTCTACTACGGTCTCTTCAGTCTCGCCAGGCACCGGGATCACGGTGCCTACGGCGACGGCTCTGCCATCGACTATGACTCCTCCCGTTATCATCACCGCTGCTGGTAATGGTGGAGAACAAACTGCTCCTGCTCCAAGGCAAGTTGCGGATGGAGCAGCTTGCGGCCAGTACTGCCACAACGCCTAACGGTGATTCGTTTGCACCGAGGCCCCGCACGCAGTAATCGCTGGTGGTGGTATAGCGTTGCAATACTTGACGGGTTCCAATGCGCATTTCACCAACCAAACGCTGAAGATGTTGTTGGAACGAGTTAGGCTTTTGTGCTTAATTACCACTATCTCGACGACGCCAAGTAGGTTTTCATTCTGCAAGTGAAGTGGCCCTGCAACAACTACAGGAAGCGCCTCGGTCGACGCACGAACGGTGGTTGAGTCAGTATTGACCCAGCCGGTGTGCTCGATATTGCTGCCAAATCGTCCGTAGATCATCCACAATGGAAAAGAGGTCAAACTGCACTGGGTCATTGAATTCGACACCACTTTCATCTCTGGGGAGCGCTGCATCATCCGGCAGCCCCAGCAAGCGGTGGGCGTCAAATGCCACAATGGTGGGGCCCTCGATATTGATGGGGTCTCTGTTCGGATCTTCAAACGCGCCATTGACAATGGAGTCCAAGCGGTACTGGGGAACCTCAAAGTTCGGGCTCAAGTAACTGCAGAGGACATACTCCAGACCGGGACACTGGCGCCACACGCCAGCTTCGCAATTCAAACTCGTCCCGTCATCCACGCGGCCCCAAGTCTGGTAGATACCAATCTCGATCTTCAGGGTGTGATACTCCAGAAGTCCCATTCGGTGAGGACTCGCGCGACCCACGTTGGGATGCGGGCCGAAGCTTGCATCGGGTTTCAGTGCTCCTAGCGCAGTAACAGCAGAGCCGCAGGATTATATACCTCGCAGTCTCCATGAGGCTGAAGGTGTCTGATGTCAGTGCCGGTTGCGTCCACAATAGCATTTTCAATGTGACGACCCACAGTGCTGTGAACAATGCCTTGGGTCTCGACGATGAAAATCGTGTCGTTGCTCCACACCATGGACGCCGTCGACACAGCTTCGATTTCCGACTCCACGAATCGGTCTCCAGTCATCTCGGGACGGAGGAGGTCGCAGAGGTAGCACGAATGGGGAGATCGCGTCGCTCTCCAGCGCAGTCCTCACCTCATTCCAGTCGAGCTGTTGTATCGCCCTGTTAATTCTGGCAACCGCCAAGTTCCTTCTTTCCAAGCACTTGTCCTGAGAAAGCTTCAAGAATTCTGACAGGGTATTACTGCTTGTTTACCGGGCGAACATCGACTTGAGTTGCTTGTTGAGCCCGACGTCAGTATGCAAAAGCACTTCCTTCTCACTTCCCCGGACTTCCTCCGGACGAGGGAAGATTGAAGTCAACCGAAAGCAAGCATTTTGAAGCGGGCGTCGAAACGATGCGAGAAATGTGGCAAGAAGCTCAACGAGGTCGCCTCCAAAACACAAGTGCGAGTAGCGCATGGAGATCATGCACAAGGATCCTTCCGACCGCTGCCACTATGGTGGGTCGATGATTTATTATCCCGCGAATGGTACTTTCGAGTTCGAAGCTACAACTCGAATTTGTGGTCGGTCGATGCTGTCTAGCAACTTTTCTCCAACCTTGGCTGTATTAACAGTCGTGGGAGTTGTGTGTGAGTGTTTTTTCTGCTGGGGGCCGACGCAAACTACAATACATACAAAACAGAATCAAGCTGCCGGTGCCTACGTGTGGCGTGGTAGAACCCGACCGTCGGGACCTCGACGTCGAAGCTGGTGGTGGTGCGGTGGTGCAGCTGCAGCATGGTCCGCTCGAGGCCTTTCAAAATCACCTCGAATGTGCTCCGCAATTCGGAAGAGATGAACCAGCACGAAAGGAGTGGCAAACCCTTCAGGAAGTTCGGCAGTCCATCGAAGCCCCAGCAGACGACAGGCCTTAAATGTCAGGACCAGTGATGGCGATCGGGTCTCTGTTTAGGTTTCGAAACGTGGCGTTCACGATGGAGTCCAAGCGATACTCAAAGACATCGAGTTCCGGGCTCGGTGGACGCAGAGAATATACTCCACACCAGGATACTGGCGCCAAACATTCGTCTTGAAATTCAAGCTCCGTCCGTCGTTCTCGTCCCCCAAGTTTGATGCACGCCAATCTCCACTTTCAACGTGTAGAGCTCATAAAGATCCATCAGATAAGGTATTCTCGCTCCTACCACTTCTCCACTTGGACCAAAACTAGCACCGGGGACCATGCTTCCGAAACGCGCAGCAGGATCCAGAGCTTCGGCGTGTCCTACGTGGGAATATCCTCGGGCGCGAAGGTGGCGGGTGCTGGTACCTGTTGCGGTCGTGATAGCAGTCACGATCTCGCCAAGTGCTGTGCCATGAAGGCTGGTCAGCACCTCGACGATGAAAATGGTGTCGTTGCTCCAAATCGTCTGGGACGGCGACAAGTCTTGATGTTCCAAATCCGCGTAGGTGTTCCAGTCATCCCGAGACGCATGGCAGAGAACTACGGGGCATTGTGATCCAGTGCGATCCGGACTGCGCCCCGGTCGATACGCCTGATAGCGGCATTGATTCGGTTAACTGCCACCGTGTCTTCTTGAGCCTCGTCTCGTATGATGAAGGATTTTGAGAACAACCTCGACACTTGCATCCTCTCCTAGCATTTTACCATGCATTTGAATTATGGGGAAGGCATTAAAAGAGCTCCACGCCTCACGGCCGGGACCAGGACACTATCAAACTTGCAGTGTGGCAATGTCAGAGAGCTTTGACGTTTCTGCTCACCGAAATCTACGACGGTCTTGACGCTGATCCCTGGTCTGACAGCGAACTCACAAAGAAGATTACAACCGAGGCGTGGCAAACACCACTGCGTCCCAACGCCGCCGAAGAGCTGAGCTTCTAGCTCTCCGATCGGAGGAAATATCTCTGGTTCGGTTCGAACTGGAGCGTTTGCACAAGAAATACCCCAAGCGCGTCCGTGCAGTTGGGGAAAGGGGCCCACAATGAAGAAAACAAGCGGAAATCAGTTTTGCGAATCGAAAACTGCAGACGCTTCTCTCACAGCAGCTCAAACTTGTTGCGTCGATGCGCAAAGCTATCGACGGACACAATATCCTGACGGTATCGTATTGACCGACTCTGATAGCTAATCGTTGTCTTCATGTAGGAGACGAATCTGCTTAGTCAACTGACAGCAGACCGAACGTTTTTCCATCTCGGCTTTAGTGATTCGGTGGCGGAAGAACTAGTTGGGGGCGGACGTAACATTCCTCACTCTGGAGATGAAGTTCACGTCGAGTTAAACAGCTACAAGAACCAAGAGGAGACATTTGAAACAGTTGAGACGACTCCTTTGACCTGCTCAACACAACAAGCCGCGGAAATGCTGTGGGGTTTCCTAGACAAGCATGATAACTACTGGGCGAAGTGAATTGGTTTTCGGTACTTGTCAAAGTGCTTTGTTTGATGGTTATTTGTTTGTACTATTACGTTGACTGGAGTGAATTACCATCTTCAACGCGAGACTCACGACACAAGAAAATCGGTCGTGTCCGCGGCAATTCCGGAGGGTGAAGACGAAAGGCATATCACACCGAAACAAAGATCATCTATCGACGGATCGAGGACCAAGGCCGGACGATTATCGAGTGGTTCCTTCCAGAAGAAACACTGCGCTTCATATCGGAACCTCTGACGGTCATTTCGCCTTCTTCTCGTTCTTCTTCGTTGTTGAAACCTCGCAGAAGTCGTAAATGGTTATTGTCAGTCAAAATCGAAGCAGCGTTGGTAGTTGCAAGCAGAACCATCGTGGCCACCACTGGTGAAAAGAATCGACTCATAGTTCGTGTAGTGCTTTGGCGCCAAAAATCAAAGTGAACAGCGGCAAATGAGTGGGAAAATGAGCTGTACTCCGTAAGCATGACGCAAGAAACTTGTTCTGAAGCTGCAAGTCAAATTGGTCTGTATGCCCAATTGCCATCGTTACCGACCACCAACTTCGGATCCCGTGGCTAGCAAATTCTCCAAAACATTTCAAGGAAAGTGAAAGTTGAGTATTTTTTTGGCTTCCCATGCAGAAGAAAAGTAGGAGTGCTCTTGTTGACGACTGTGTGTGGCGAAGTTAGTATTATCGCGGATCTGCGTGTCGCAGTCGAGTCGCTGCTTCCACCACCTCGCGGTCTGCTCGAATACTTTCGAATTCTTCCCGAATGCTCTCCACAATCGCAAAAGGTCGACCACCATCGGGTCGTTAGATCCTTCTGGCAATCTCCTTTCGGAGGGACCCCAGCAGACGACGGGCGTCAAATGTCATCGCAGTGGGGTCAGTGATGGCGATCGGGTTCCTGTTCGAGTTCTCAAACACACAATTTCTGATGGAATCAAAGCGGTATTCAAAGTGTCAAGGTCCAGGCACAGGCAAACGCAGAGGACGTACTACACACCGGGATACTGACGCCAAACGTTCGTCTTGAACTTCAAACCCCGTCCGTCATTCCGGTCGCCCCAGCTCTGGTAGATGCCAACCTCAACTTTCAAGGTATGGAACTCAAGAATTACCATCCCTAATGGTGTTCTTGCCATTGGCACACACCAAAACTTGAATCGGGCTTCAGCTTTCCAAACGCAGCAGCAGCTGTTCCAAGAGCTTCTTGATACTCGACTTGAGTACCCCTTCACTCAGCAAGATAATCGCTGACGGCGCCTGTTACGTTTCCCGATAGCACAATCAACGACACCAACCACTGTGCCGTGAAGGCACTCGTGCATGTCGACGATATAAATCGTGTCGTTGATCCAGGTAGTCTGGGCCGGACGCAAATTTGGATGCCCCGAGTCCGCAAAGAGGTTCCAGTCATCTTGAGACGGACGACAAAGAGAGGGGGCGTCGTTGGTTAGCGCAGTCTGAACTGCGTCCCATCGCGGCATTGACTCGGTGCGTTGACACAATAGTCTCGATGAAAGAATTTAAAAAAGTATTGGGACGCGGTGAGAAAGCCAAATGCACGATGATATTATGGTTTCGGAATGTCGATCGACTGAAACACGGTGGCTTTTACGATTCATTGCCTACGGATTCAACCACTTCGCGCGCGATAGTAGCGCTATTGTACTCTCTCCACACATTGTAGGCCAGATCCAATCGAAGTTGGGCTTCGGATTTGCCCTGGGTGTTCACTTTCAGCATCACCTTGACATGGTCGGAGTCACGTAGTTTTCGATCCAGCGCGCGTTTTCCGCGTCTGCAGCTCTTTCGACAAGCTCTCAAGTTCCGGGTCCTTCCGCATCGACACCAAGAACGTGGCCAGTTTGTCCCCTTGCAACTTCTCGGCCAACGTATGGAACAAGTTTCCGTTCGCGGCCATGTCGCCACTGGCGCCAACCTTGTCCCGGCACTTCACCACGTATTTGAGCCAAGGCTTCAAAGTTTTCTCAGTTATCGTGACGCCAGCATCTTCGAGTTGGATGAGGACTTTTTCGGGTTTGGTTCTGGTCGTCAGTCACAGCTTGTACTTGAGTCTCTGTTTGGCTGCGGTAAGTTTCGACGACAGCTTTGAAAGTGCACCCCTTTCCTCGTCGTCTTGAGTGTGTCCACGTAGCTGTCGATGTTGGTCAGTAGAAGCCGTGGAGGTGTCGTGAGAGCGGTAGACCGTGAGAACAGAGACCAGCAAGAGCAGCAAAGAAAATGTTTCTGCGTCATCGTTTCCAGGGTTGGTGGTGAAGTGCTGACTCGAATGGTATATTGAGAAGTTTGGGCGATGAAAGTGGCAGCAAATGCAACAAGTTCGGACAGCATTTCGATCGCTGCGATGGGGAGAACACTTCAGCAGGACCAGCAGCTATTCAGCCATCAGTGATTGTGCGGCTTACTTCATCATCATGACGACCAAACTCTGATGGCGCACCTGGAACACTTTTATTTCTTCAGCAAGGAAATAAATGTATTATGGGTCGTGAGTTTGTCGGCTTCCCGTCGGGAATTGTGATATGGCATTTACGCCATCAATAGTCCCAACGCTTCTCCTCATTCCGCATTTTAACTCACGACAGCTACACACCCTGCCCCCAAAGAAAACAAGAATACTTGCTAAGAAGAGCTATGAGTCAATGTTTCGTCGTGTTCACGATGGTATTTCTGCTGTCACCTGCCTCCGTTCTTTCAACGCCAACAACCAACACGGTGTTAACTCTTGTGTCAAACACGCAACGCTCGCTCAAGTCCGTCGACAATGGTGGCATCACCCAACGATCGCTGAGAAGCAACGATGGAGAGAGAGCTGACGTTACAAATCTGGCCAAAGTGTGGACCAGCGGAGTCAACAAACTCAACTACAAAGTGTTTCTGGCCAAGAACAAATACCCTGTCCTGGTGTTGCAGAAATTGGAGACTAGTGGAAAAACTCTGAACGACAATCCGACTCTGTTCGCCTGGCTCAAGTATACGCTCAAGTACCGGGCAAAAACCCGGGTGACTACTACGGAACTGACTCCTACATCTTCGGTACGATGATCCAGAAGATGAATGACGCGAAGTTGGCCAAGACGTTTATTTCGATGGAGAAGAACCCGCAGTTTGTGACGCTGTCGAAAGAGCTGCAAAAATCGCAGTACGACCGCTGGATCTTCAACAAGGTAGACTCCGCATGCTAAAGAGAAATTGGGGTTGATCCCGCAAGATCGATCGCAAGTTGATCTGGAAAGCAACGCATTGTACAAACTCTGGAGAGGTTACGGGGAAGTGCTGGCAGCGAAGTCGGCAAAGGCCGATATCTGATAGCACTTTTTGCAGAGACGTAGCGTGCAAATCTTGGCTGGAAGCGATAAAGTGAAGAACGAGTTGAGGTGTCAAAACTTGCCTGATAGTTTTCCTTTTGTTTGAGATTTTGTTAATGGGCTGTGTATCCGAAGCCTGTCGGAGTTCTCGAAGACGCAGAAATATCGACAGCAGTGGAATTTCAGGACGGGTATTCGGAAGTAAAGTCGCGCAGTAGAGCGTACTGCATTGGGATCGCGGAATACAACCGTCGTTAGAAGCGGCGGGAGCAGCAATTGAGAAGAATTACTTCAAGCGAATCAAAATGGCATTTTGCAATGGTTTGGGTCGATTCATGGTCTGTGCGAACCTGATCTTCCTGAGCTACAACATTCACAGTGACAAAGAGCGACGGATCAAAGTTCCCAATTGACAAACATTAATATTGCCATAGGAGTTCGTCTCTTCAAGATGAAGAGGTCGGAAGGACACTAGCAAGCCCTACGTCGTCATGAAACCACAATCAGCTCGTACTTGAGACGATGAAAATGCCAGCAACAACTTATCCTGCTTGTCAGAATGGAAACAGCGTGTGAGCAGGATACCACAGCCACTAGAAGTAGTTGATTGCGTGTCAAATACGGTTTATTCCGATCCAAAGCGGCTTACGCGGTGCATCGCATGTAGCAAACCTACATGTAATGAAGAACTGGGGACGCATACACACTCTGGACCCCGTGAGCATGAGGAACGAAACTTCATCGTGAAGAAAGAAATCATCTATTAGTGTTAAAGCTACAATAGTTAAATTCCGCTGTTGTTGGAGATGTAGAAGCCTTCTGAGAGGCAATGTAGAGCAGTTAGAGCTCCTTCAGGACTACTTTGTGTCGGGATAGCAGCGACGCCTCGTACAAGATTCACTTCCGACGTGATTCGCGTCACGGTTTGGCTGCCAGCGTCGAGCTCAAAGTGCTGCTGCACCGGACAAGCAATGGTGCCGTATCCTGATCGTTTCCCGCGGTGGTTCGTGTCCGAGTACACGTCCAGTCGTAGCTCTCCAAGGACTTTGATCGTCGCCAGCCCATCCACTTCGATGCGCTCGTAGGACTTGAGAGCGAACTCGAAGACGCGGAACTGCCGACGGTACCAGACCCAGTGGAATTTCAACGACTCGACCGAGTCGAACTCTTCTCTTTGCAGGTCGAGAAGATGCTGTAGCCCCGGGGTGCATCCGTACATTTGCTGGTAGCGTGAGGCGTCAGGCAGCACCAACTTGTCGAGGTCGAGACCGAGTGTGTAGTAAAAGTCCCCGATGGCTCGGATGGGGTCCTGCCGTCGACCGAGCCTGGCCTTATAGCTCTGAAGCTGGTGGATCTGCTGTCGCAGCGCATTCACCTGCATCAAGTTGTCTTCGTCCCGTTGGCGCTTCCGGTAGTTGGTGTGCGGTGGTGGAATCGGGGCGGTGGTGGGGCCTTTGGGCAGCTTCGGTCGTCGCTCTTCCTTCAGTTTCTCGGGTAGAGCGATTCCACATGCTTCGATAGCCATCTTGAGTGCTCTCGCCTGCTCGGGGTTAAGCGTTGAAGAGATCCGAAGCGTACGAGCCGCAGCTTGGCATTTCTGCTCTCTGGCGCCGCGTGGCGAGGGGTAGTGAGACGCTGTTCGTTGGTACTTCTTGATCGTCAGGAACGCGTCTTTTGGTGGTGGTGCGTGCTGCAGCTTGTCGGCTTGCACACTGCTGCCTTGCGGAGTCGTCACTCCTTGTGGGTGCTGCGCTGTCATCGACAGCAACAGTTTGGCGTCTTGCTTGGGGGTCTCACGTGGCAACGTCGACAGCATATCGTTGTTTGTCGTCTCTGGTGATTTCTAAAGTGATGTGAAATGCGTGCAGGTTGACGAAAAACCCCATGGGGTTTACGGTTTTCGCAGGCCATCCAGCGGCCGTCAACAAACTGGCGCGGCCTTCGTGAGTCAAATATTTTATCGTCGGTGACTATCGGTAGCCTCATGATGGGGTCTGGGCTGGGCCTGGGCGCTAGAAACTCCGCATGGTTTGCTCAAAATGCCAGCTGTGTACGATCGTGGATTCACGCCATCGTTCTGGAGCGGGATAGCGTTCGAGCTGGGCAGTATACTAACTTACCCCGTCAGAGAGCGAGCCGAGAGTTTTTCGGGCATCAAATCCCGAGTGCCATCGCAGCCTGTTTTCCTGCCTCTCTATCTCGAGATCGGAGCCGTGCAGCGGACTCGATCATTAGCGCTCGTGTATCAGGATTACCAACTCATTCAAGTAGACACCGTTCGTCTCGTCAAACGGCTCGTCGCAAGCTGGTCCGACAAACCCCTCTACATCCCCCCTCCAAAGAATAATTGTTGGTGACCACTCCATACAAGCCCTATATATTATTCCCCTCTATAGGCATAAAATTCCTCACAGAGGGTGCTTAACTGTGGGAGATTTACAGTGTTGAAAAGTTAGGTTATCCGCCAGGAGACATTTGCTTGTTTTCGACCCAGCTCTTCGCCGGAGAACGTGGATTCCGCGTACTGCGCTTACTGGAAGCCGTTGTGTTGTGTCACTGCATGAACGTACTAATAAACATGCTAATATACTGGAGATCCTTCTTGATATCTGCTGTTGTGAGCTACCCAAACACCAAGCGCCAGCCCCCACGATTTCGTCTTCTGTAAGCTCGTCGGGCACTGCCCACGATGCTTAGGCTTGCTCCGAGTCTGTGAGCACGGATTGTACCAATCATTCAGTAAGTTCCTTGGTAGTACCAGCTATTTGGTACCCCTCTTTTGGAATGCCCCCTGAGTCAGAATGCCGTCAATCAGGGCCTGGCCGATGACATTCTTATAGAGGGGTTTGCACGTACATGTAGGCAGTTGCTTCAGTTTACGCTTGTGAGCTGTTGATGCTGCCACGGATGGATCAAAGCTCTCGACACTACCACCACCAGTGCCACTGGCACTGGTGGTGGTGTTGGTAGTGATGGTGGTGCCGACGTTGTTGTCGTCCAGAAATGCAAGAAAGGTTATTGTGCTGATTTATTTCACGGTTGAAGCGGTTGTTTCGGCCTCTACGGAGCTCAGGACCAGGGGTCTTGGTGTTGTGGTGGTGTCGAAATATCAAACCAATAGTGTGGTGTTGTGCTGTATGGAGAGCTAATATCGGTTCAATTGTGGCGGATTATAATGTTCACGGTTCCTACGTCTCTACTGCGACCGGTTGACAGTGCAAAACGTTTCTGAGAGTCGTTGCAACGTGTTCAAAACACTCTCCGGCGAACTTTGCCCTTTGATCGACGCAACGCCTCGGACTAAATCCACTTCAGAAGTGATGCGGATCGACGACGGACTGGCAGCCTCGAACTCGAACTGCTGCAGCACCGGGCAAACAATCGAACTGCTCGATGCGTTATCTCCTTCCTTGGAGACGAATTCCAGGCGAAGTTCGCCGGAGACGTTGATGATGCTGTGGCCACCGGCTTCCATCCGTTCGTAAGACTTCATGGCGAACTCAAAGACTCGGAACTGTTGGCGATACCAGAGCCAGTGGAACTTGATCGACGCCATCGAGTCGAACTCTTCGCGCTGCAGGTCGAGCAGCAGCTGCAGACCCGGCAAATATCCGTACTTGCGCTGGTACAACTTGGCGTCCGGAATCTGCTGGTGCTCCACTTGGATCCCAAGTGCGTAGTAGAAGTCTCCGATCGCCTCAATGGGGTCGATCTGCTGGTGTTGTTGGATGCGCTTGGCCTTGTAAGCCTTGAGTTGGCCAATTTGGTGTCTCAACTTGTAGATCTCGTCTACGACCGGCGGTCGAACCGGTTGAGTGGGCTGCTGGCTGGTGGAGAAGTGCTTACGAATCTGCATTTTGGCTGCCTCGGGGATGACCATTTTGGTGGTGGTGGCGGGCTGAGGTAGTTTGCCGTTGCTCGTCTGTCTCGTCGGCTTCTTTAGCTTGATCCGACACGCGTTCAAGGCCATGGCCAGGGCTTCAGCTTGCTGAGGATTCAACGACGACGAGATCCGAAGAGGTCCGGCCGACATGAAATCCCGTTGACGCTTCCGGTTATTGGGCTGGGTGTCGGTTGCCATCTTGGGTGGTGGTGAATGGCACGCTTCCTTGGCCTGCATGTTGGTAAGGGGGACGTGTATCCGCCGTAGTCTTTGGTTGATGTCGACGCTTGTTCGGCCGTTAGAGACAAGAGCAGGAGCTTGTCATTACTCGGTGCCGTCGGTTCTTGGAGTGACGGCGACACTATGGTCATTACTTTTTCGACTAAAGCCACTTGGTAGTGACTCTGCGGTTTGACGAATGAACGTGCAGCGGGTGGGGTCGAACACAAAAAGACTTGACTGAGTGGCGTCCCATTGTTGCTGTGTACTAATATACTGTATGTTGGAACATGCTTGAGTCCACGCCGATCCCATGATCGTGCTTGTAATGGGCAAGGCACATTAACAGAGATTGCCTGATCATGGGGGCGACCTGTTCTTCATCAACAAGCTAAGGCCGAGCCCCTGTTTTCTACGAGAAAGTACGGCTAGTAAAGCAGCCCGATCTGAACTGGTATCCCGTTAGCCTGCGATCTGTAGGGAGAAACTGCATTCCCATGGCTGAGAAAGACTCGTTTTGACGGCTAGAAGTATGTTTTTCCTACAGGTTGCTTGGCTGCCTTCGAATGAACAGATAGAGCTGTCCTCTTAGCAAGAAGTCCTACCGACAAGACCCTCCGTTGCAAACAAGTTCATCCTCATGAAAGAATGCGCTGAATCAGAGGTTTGTTGGAGCCTGTTTTTCTGCAATATCTTCGGATCGGTAACTCAACTCGCTTTGTGCTCTCCGAATGCTCCTGAAGACTCTTCAAGCCTCTACCTCACGTGTCGCTGCATGAATCAAAGTCTGTCATCGCCGCTCAAAACGAGCAAACTGGTACATAGGGTTTTGTTTGAACGATAGAACCAGTGTGGCTACAGCGTTGCCTTGACAGTGAACGAAAGCACTATACAGTCTTGATAGGAAACTTTCGCGGATACAAACGCTCATGCAGGACCAGTGTGCGCGACTGAGCCGGTTTTCCTCATTTTGCTTCTGCTTTCTGATCATGTGCACGCCATGAGGAATGCGAGAGCGTTGTGCATGCAGCGCTCTCCTTTCAAACAGCTAGGTCGAGGCGACGATCGCTGCCCCAAGCACTACCGATCTCGTGCTTCACTGGGAAAGCAGCTGGTTGAGTTGTCTTTTGCGCTTGATTGCGGGAGCTAGCCTCAAATCCCAAGCCACCATCACCGTCTATGTTAGAATAAACATTGGTGTAGGCTGGAAGCCGTATTCCGAGCGAAAGCAGAACGAAGCAACCTGCCCCCGTATCTAACACGTTGTTCCGGTACAGTTCTGCACTAGTATCCGAATAGCTTTGGCCGACCGGATTTGGCATGAGCTCCTGCTCTCGACTTCAAAAGGAACATCAACTACGCTACTTATGCCTAGAATACTTAGTCACTCGTAATTGTACAGTGAGACCCGCACCAAGGGAACCAACAAAGCTGGAAGGCGGCGGAAAACTCAAAGAGCGTCCATGCCTCCAACTAACCAAGGCGCGCCCACCTCAGTCGAAGAAGGTGTTCGTATTTCAGGGACTAAAACTCCAATACCGGTATTATCTGTCGTCTTCTGCACGCCAGAGAAGGCATTGTCTTCTGCGGAAGTGTGTTACAAGACGTACAGGTACTTTCCATTGTCTAGTCCCACAGAGATCAAACAGCTGAAATTCCGAGAAGCAGAGGAGAGTTTAACGTACGATTACGGAGGCCATGGCGTGTTCTTCTCCAGCTAACCGACTGTTGTAGGGAGAAGGTAGTCTAGTTAGCCTTTGTTGAAGTCTCTCTCGTTTGAGAAGTTTACTCTCTTTCAGCTTGTCGTCCCGACAGTAGATCATAAACGGGTGGAATATGAGATTCATCTCTCACATCTACTCTGGCCGTTCCGTTCTTACCGATGCCGATCGTTCATACTCTTTTTCTTCACGTGCCCTGTTTCGTTCCCTCGTGGAGCACTCTTAGCTACAGTACATGTAGCTCGTCTTCTTCTGGTCGGTACCAGCGGTCTAGACATCTTTGCCAGAACTGGTGTTTAGCAGCAGTCCCAAACAGTGTGTCTGAGGGATTCTTTCCGTCGCTTTCTGCGGCTCCGGACGCGCTGTTCCTGGCTGTTGCCTTCAGCACTTTTTCCGTTTGGTTTGGGTGCCTGTAGCTGCCAATTAACAGCAGAATGACCACACTATAGCTGTACCAAATGGGGTGATCCAAGCCGTTAGGATATCCGTAAGCATGGAGAAGAACACCAACACAAAAGCTCTTGCAATAAAAGAATTTTGCTTTTGGCGCACAATGTCTTAACTGCAGTTCGAGATGCGAAAGCCTTCCGAGAGGCACTGCAGCGTGCTCAGAACCTGCTCCGGGTCGCGTTGGCTGCGGATGGCAGCGACGCCGCTCACAAAGTCCACTTCGGAAGTGATCCGTCGGATCGTTTCGCCGCCAGCTTCGAACTCGAACTGCTGCATCACTGGACACGCGATGGTGCCGTAGCCAGCTTTCTTGCCTCCGCGCTTCTTCACGTCCGCGTACACGTCCAGCTGCAGCTCGCCACAGACTTTAATGACCACGTGCTCGCTAACATCCACGCGTTGGAACGAAGTGATGGCCAAGTCAAACACTCGGAACTGCGAGCAGTACCAGATCCAGTGGAACTTGAGGGATTCGATCGAGTCGAACTCTTCTCTCTGCAGATCTAGAAGCATTTCCAGCGCCGGCGAGTAGCCGTGAGATCGCTGGTAGCTCTCAATTTCTGGCAACTGCTGTCTGGCATCAACTCCCAGACCATAGTAAAAGTCTCCGATGGTCTGTAGTGGATCGTTTTGTTGGGGTCGTGTCATCAGTTGCTGCTTGTACTGCTGCAGCTGATCGATCTGCGACTTCAGCGTGTTAACTGCACTCGCCGTCTCTGGCTGCTGCTCGCGCTCTCGTTGGCGCTTGCGGTAGTTGGCCTGATTGACACGGCACTGCTGTCGTCGTCGCTCCTTCTTGAGCTCTTCTGTCGTCATCTTGTGGGTTTCTTGAGAGTCTTCCTCTACCCTGGCGAGCTGTTTGGCCTCGCGGCGACGAGACCGAGACGCCGCGTAGTTGCAAGCGTCTAGCGCCATCTTGAGCGCTGCTGCCTGGTCGGCATTCAAGCTCCGCGAGAGCTTCAAAGTGCCGGCCGATGCGTACTCGCGCAGGCGCTTGCGGTAGTTGGCCTGGTTAATGCGGCACTGCTCTCGGCGGCGCGCCTTCTTCATCTCCTCGGTCACCTCCTCGGTCCCTTTGGACGGTGGTGAGAACCGCATTCTCTTGTTCGGGGAGGTGGTGGTCATGTAGGCCGGTGGTGACACGTATCCACCACCACCAGTCGACTGCTCCGCCGTGGCGGACAGCAGCCACAGTCTCTGGGCGGCGGCGTCCACCGACTTGAGACCTGCCTGCATGGACGACAGCGACGGCAGCCTGAGCGACGACTGGGTCTGGACGGGGTGGATGGCGCTCAACCTGGACGACGGCATCTCGACGGCGGTGGTGGTCGAGCAGAAATACAGTCTGTAGTGTGAGACTCCCTCTTTTTTTGCGAATGACCACTGGGCACACTAATCTCTCACTCTGACGACGTTTGTCGCCGCCTCTATGACCAATGTCTTGCACGCGATCGAGGGCTGCAAGTGATTGTAGGAGGCCCTCCTGGAGGGTGAGTCGGATTTGCAATCCTGTGGGTCTCTGCAGACCAGTATGGCGCCGCCAGCTGTGATTCCAGGCAACATCAAATCTGGTGATCACTGTTCTCGTCCGGTTTTCTGCTGCAGATGCACACAACATGCTGCAGATGCACACAACACACAGCGCACACCCTTCCCGCAGCGGCGTCGCAGCCTCAAATTCCAGACCAAAGTCACACACCACCACCCCCGTAATCCCAGCATTCAACTCTCGTCGCCGAAATAATACACTGTGCTCCAGTTGTTCGTAAGTTACAGCATATCTCGAGGACTTTTGCCTGCAGGACATGTCTGTACATGTACAGTAGCAGTCGTCGCTGCTGGGGTCACGACTGTTTCCATGGGGCCAACGTCGCAGTGGATAGGCCGCAGCCGCAGCCGTGTCCCCGTGATCCGTTGCCAACGTTTGGTCACAACTTAGCAAGGCCACAACTGCGTTCGTCGTGGCTTCTCCTGCTGGTGTCTGAGTGTTACCTACCGTCCTCGATGATGATCACATGCTCACCCCTCTGGCGGTCGACAAGGCTGAGTGTACGATTGTATCACAGCGTTGCTGGCAACTGTCGTCCTCAGCGCAACTGCAGTTACCACAAGTTCTTGCAGAAAGGTACTTACATCATGATCACCTCGGATGCAACACCTTTCTGCTTGGAAAATGCTCGCACCCTGAAGTGATCGACCAGCTTCAAGGTGTGGCTAAAACGTTACTGTTGTTGTCATTCCTCGACCTTCCTGGTTGGCCATGCGATCTCTGCTGTTGATGTGGACGACGTTCCTCCTGTGAGCGCTGTCTGCGATCAACAAGTGGGTCCCTCCAGTCGACGGCCGCTACAACACCTCGAGTCGAGCCGACCCTTTCAAGCTCAATGTCCATCTCATCGCGCACTCCCACGACGATACAGGCTGGTTGCTGGGTATCGACCAGTACTACGCCCAACAAGTGCAGTTCATCCTCGACACCGCCGTCGAGGAGCTTGCGCGCAATCCGGACCGCCAATCATGTTCGTAGAGCAATTTTTCTTCCAGCGGTGGTGGTGGCACCAACAAGGCTCCGAGACTAGACGAGTCGTCAAGCAGCTTGTGAAGGAAGGAGGCTGGTGCATGCACGACGAAGCCACAGCGCACTACATTGCCATGGTCGACCAGACCGCGCACGGCTACCAACTGCTGTTGGACGAGTTCGGTATCACTTCTAGGATCGGGTGGCAGATCGATCCGTTTGGACACTCGGCGACACAGGGCTCTCTCCTCTTTCAAGGAGTGGGGTTTGACGCGCTATACTTCGCTCGGATGGACTACCAAGACTACGGTCGCCGTAAGAGGACCAAGGATCTGGAATTTATTGGCGACCCAGCAAGTCGAGAGGAAAACACCCGCAAGTGTTCACAGGAGCGATCACCGACCACTACTGTCCGCCAGGAAAGTTCAACTTTAACGATGTGGGCAACGAGATCCAGGACGACCCAGAACTGCACGACTTTGATGAGTGTGACGAAGTGGAGCAGTTTGTCACGAATGCGCAGCTGCGAGGAGCAGCGACGAAGGGAGCCATGTCTTCATCCCGATGGGCTGCGACCACTCGCTCCGCTGGTTCAAGAACATGATAAGCTCATTCACAACTACCCAGATCTAAAGAAGAAGGAAGGACTTACGTGAGCGTCAAGACGGACGATTTCTTCCCGTACGGGACGGGACCACCAAGGACGATTATTGTCGGGCTTCTTCACGAGTCGCCGTCGTTGAAGAGGTTCGCTCGAGTGACCACCATTTTGATGCAGTAGATCCAACAGCTGAGTGTGGGGTGAAGACGATGTGGTAGTGCTGGAAAACGAGCTGGTTCTAGCGGAGATCGACAAAGGCGATGGGATTTCTCTCAAGTTGGTGAACAAGAAGAAAGGTATTGAGGATCCCTTATCGCTAGACATTACTATCAAGCCTTCCAAGGAGGCCACGGCGCTCGTTCTGGTGCGTACGTCTTCCGACCTGACTCGAACAAGATCCAGTGACAGGCACCGAATCCGGAGATGTGACTCTGGTCGATGTCTCTTTGGAGATTGGCCGCTGGATGACGATGCTCGAGTACCGCGTAAACAATGACGACGGGTTCCTCTCTCTCTCTCTGGACGGGGGCCGGTTCCTATCGACGACAAGACAGGCAAGGACGTGATTGTCCGGTTTGATGCGGGAAGCAGCATCCAGCCGGCTGGCACGCTGTTCACGGATTCGAACGGACTCGAATTCATCGAGCGAGTTCGCAGCCACCGCGAGACGTGGAACTTGACGCTGCATGACGACCAAGAATTGGTCTCAGCGAGCTACTTCCCCATCACGACTGGTGCCTACACCAAGGACGCTAAACATCAACTCAATGTAGTGACGGACAGAGTGCAAGGCGCTGCGAGTTTGAAGCACGGACAGTTAGAAGTAATGGTGCACTGGACGATGACGAGAAGGGGGCAGGCGAAAATTTGAGACGGAGACCGTGTACGATTCGGTTACGAAGACCCAAGTGGCCAAGGGCCTTTTCAATTCTTCCGTCCGCTCACGCTATTTCGTAGGTCGGTGGGGTAACCAGCAGCCCATGGCTGCCAGTGAACGAGTTCCCATCTAATGTTGGCTTGGCGACCATGGAAGAGCTCTCCAAACAGTGTCTATTGGTGTGTCTGTCGCAGTTGACGAACACGCGACGCTATCCCAACCAGCGACCATCGACTTCTCAAAGCTGTTTCACGCGAGCAACTCGGTGGTGTCGGGACTGACGGAGATGACATTGATGGGCACCAAGCCGACGAAGGAGACTCAGTCGAGCAATTTGTTGTGGAAAACAGTAAACAATTCCCAAAGTTCTTCACCTCCGAGTATGTCCATGAAAGGAACCTCCGTAGTGCGGCAACTGATGGAAGTCTGTGAGATTTAAGTGTGCTTCAGGACTCTCGCTACTACAAAGAAGCTACCAATACACTGCCGCTGGCGTGCAGGCCTTGAGCTCATCGAAAGCCTCCATCTCGATTCGTTTTTACGTTCGGTTTTATCCAACTTTCTGTTAGCTTGCGATGTGTAGACAAGATGTATTCGTCACAGCGATTTGGGAGCCTTGCTCTACCACATTTCCAGATGGATAGGCCCCAAACAGCCGGTCGTTTAATGCAACCTGACGCAACGAAAGTGCGTCGATATGAACTCAAGGCTTTGCGTAGACCAGCGCGTACGCCACGTTTGATCACGGCAACGTCATGAACTAGTTGGCGGGCAGGAAGGCAAAATGACATGGACAAACATGAAGCCTTTATTGCTTGCTTGCCTACCTATCTAGACTCTTGGTTGGAGATGCAAAAGGCTTCTGAAAGGTGGTGAAGCGCAGTCAGCGCCCTCTCCGGGCGGCTGTAACGGGGAATCGCTGCAATACCAGCTAGGAGATCCACCTCGGAGGTAATGCGGCGCATACCTCGGTCGCCTTTCTCGAACTCGAACTGATGCAGAACGGGGCACACAACCGAGCCGTGGCCCGCCTTGCCGTTCGCGTAGATGTCTAAACGGAGTTCACCTGTGACTTTGACGAGCGTCTGCTCGCTCAGCTCGAACCGTTTGCAAGTCTTGATGGAGAACTGGAAGGCTCGGAACTGCGTCCGGTACCACCGCCAGTGCAGCTTCAAAGACTCGATCGAGTCGAACTCCTCTCGCTGCAAGTCGGCGAGTAGTTGCAGTCCTGGCGAGCAGCCGTAGGTTTGCTGATACCGTTGCACATCGGCCAAGCAGAACGGTTGCTGCTCTACTGGGAGTCCCAGGCCATGGTAGAAGTCGCTGATGGTCTTAAGAGCGTTGGTTTTGGCGATCTGTCCTCCAGACTTAGCCTTGAAGCTCTCTAGTCGCTGGATATCCCTCTCTAGTGCGTCGATCTCTCCAATAAGCACCGGCCTGTTCTCCCGCTGACGCTTTCTGTAGTTGGCCTGGTTGATTCGGCACTGCTCACGTCGTCGAGCTTTCTTCACGTCTTCAGTGATCAAGTCCCTCTCGGTCGGTGGTGGTGGCGGTGGTGGCGTCGACTCCGTCTTGACCTTCTTCTCGCGAGTCCGAGTGGCCGAATAGCTGCATGCTTCGAGCGCCATCTTGAGCGCTGCGGCCTGCTCGGCATTCAGACTCGACGACAACTTGAGCGTTCCGGCGGACGCGTACATACGCTGACGCTTGCGGTAGTTGGCCTGGTTGATGCGGCACTGCTCACGTCGACGGTTCTTCTTCCACTCGTCCATCATGAAGACCGTGTCCTTGGTCGGTGACGAGTGCTGCAGTTTGTCAGCTTTGGAGTTGGGCGACGGTGGTGACGAGTAACCCTCGACTTCTGCGACCTTTGCGAACGAGGTCGCTCGGTCCACAGTCATCGACAGCAGCCACAGCTTGGTGGCCGCTTGGTCGCGTTTGGTGATCGTGTTGGGGATCGCCGACAATCTTCCGACTTCCGCCATTGGTGGTGGTGGTGGTGTGATGTTGTGTCGAACAAGCCGTTTTGAGAAATGGTGGCAAACTCGACGCCTTGAGCTCCAAGAATGTGATCGGTGATTGCGCGGCTCATCAACCGCTCCTTTTCTGCCAAAACAGCATGCGCGCAGAGCGGTTTGCAACGCGGAGCCCATACCCAGTCCCATACAAGACGTTATCGCATCTGTCCTGTTCATGATGATGATGGAGGCCTCTGATCTTTGTGATGTGCTACAAACCCTTGACGATCTCCTTTATCATGCTGACTGCATGTCCGTGATGCTTACGGGGACTCCGAGCAAACCCAACAGTCTGAAATTCAGACTCTGGAATATCCATCCGATGGGCACAAAATTCTGAGTCGCACACTCAGTCACAGCCAAACCAAGAGATCCAGACCATCTGAGCTCCGCCGCTCGAAGGTGCTCTAGGTGGATAGAGAGAGAGGAAGCTAGTCTATTTAACGTGTAGTTATTAGTCTTCTTGACAAAGCTTCAGTCGATGAAGCATCTTTGGTTCTCTCGTCTTGGGCCGATTGGAAACGTACATAAGTTTCCGGTCGGGAGCTTCGGGCATGCTGTCCAAATAGTCCACGACTAGTCTGAGATATATTCCTTGCGTCCTGCTCTGTGGTCTATGCGCTTCTCTCCATGTATAAGCAGTTTCCCCGCATACTCTTCACTTGATGTTGCGCCGTCCAACCTTCGTGTACTATACTGCACAGAGCCCACCACATTCGTTGGGTGCTCTAGGTGGAATAAGCCACAGAGAAATAACTATTTTGCATATCCTGGAACATCGGGCTAGCAAACTACACGTCAAGAACTTCTTGTAAACGCTAGCCCCAAACCAACGGTAAACAGAAGCACTCTCGTCCCAAACGGCCGTGTCGTTCACTGCTTCGATGCTACGTGTGGTTGCGATACAAACATCTTCTGCGGTGCTCTTGGGATTCCTTTCCTATTTGTTCCTCTGAAGCACAAGACACGATAAAACTGTAGGCACTATATTCGATCTTTCGTCCTTGTGTTTTGGTGCCGCTACAAGCGAGGCCATTTTGCAACCAGAGATTGGTACCAGGTGTTAGGCTTGCAGTTGATCGATACTGAAGGCTGTTTCAGCGACAAACATGATGCCATGCCGCGGGTTGCCCCGGCGCGAATTCATAATCAATTACGAGCATGGTCAATATTCATAGCTCTCAACGCCGCGACAATCTGTTTGCAGACACAGTCCACAAGATCCTCGACTAGCCTATTGCCAAGCTCAATTTCACCCAGCCAAACAAACCTCTCAGCACAAACCAATGCAACGTATGGTTGTCGCTCTTCACTCTTCTTCTGTGGCGTTCTTGGTCCGAATGCGACGGCACTTGACAGCTAGGGCAACGTCAGCTTTGCCTGATCATACGAGGTGCTCGACAAACGAAAGCGTATAGGTAGATACCGTCAACCGTCCCATCGTCTTGTAGACAAACTCGAACTACAGGGTGTATAATAAAACCAGCTGGAAACGTACGATCGCACCATCCGTAGGGTCAGGACGGACCCAGCGCCATGTTCCTTCTCGCGGTGCGACGCTCGGCAACATGTACAAACGAGCCCTGAAAACTATTTCACGAGCACGAACCGATTGAGCAATGACCTCCTTGCTAGTTCTCGCTCGACGATATCCACATCATCCACAACGACGATCCTACGCAGCCTCAAACGCAGGAATATAAGGTCGAAGAGCAAGAGGATCCGTGGAAAAAGCAGATACAATGAAGGCGTTCCAACCAGATAGTGCTGTTGTGGTTGATTGGGAGGACCAACATGATGGTCCAAATTCATAGTCAATTTCGAAACAACCGGCTCCCACAAAAACTATCCATGCTATCCCGAGGATTGCTAAGCTCTCGACGCAAAACTTCATATTATACATACTCCATTGAATGGAGTCCATTCTATCGTTCATCACTTGTCCTCACCAACGTCGGCGACACTCGTTGGGCTGCATTTCTACAGCCTGTGCAAAAGGCAAGGTTATGCGTCGCGTACTGCGCAAGACCCAAAGCTGTATTCATATGTTTTATCTTGCTGCAGTTGCTGTTGCTTCGCCACGTAGTTTCGACATAAAAAGAAAATCGTCTCACAGGTAGTTCACTACAACTGCGCAGGCAAAAAATAAGCGACTTCGGTTCTCCTGTCGCCAAACTCAATGTCAGCCTTTCCAGGACGATCTCAGTTCCATTGATCCGCGAAGTGCTCGCCTAATTTCATTTGACGCTGCAGGAAGATCAAGCTGTGTACTCTTGGGTCACCCAATACAAAACCAGTGAAACTCTTCTCTACAGTAAACCTGTCAAACTGTCGTATCGTTCTTTGCTTCGTGGTCGTCGCTGTTCACGTTTTCGCCTTCGTTTCCAGTTTGGCTGCGTTCTTTCCAACCACCAACTAGACAGAAATGCAGGCACTTCTTCCACCGATCGTCGCCCTTGTGTCTGCTGCTGCGATGGTCCTCGGTGCACCCGTTCCTGACGGCAGTTGGCCCGAAAGCACAAGCAACGTCAGCTTCGAAGAGGCATATCTGATCAAGTCTGCCGAGATTTTCGACGGCCAGATGAAGACGTGTACGCCTGGATCAATCTCACATGCCACGGCAAAGAAAAGAGCGAGAACTCGACTGCAGTGTTCATGCTCGAGCCCAATGCGACACTCATGGACGCCATCATCTGCTCTAACCAAATGGAAGGCGTGCACTGCGACTACAACGACTGCAACATCATCAACGTGTGGTGGGACGACGTGTGTGAAGACGCTCTGAGCATCAACGGCGGCAACGCATCCAGCGTAGCCACCGTGATCGGCGGTGAGGCTCGATACGCCGACGACAAGATCTTGCAACATGATGGATTCGGCACGGTCGTGACTTCGGCAAGCTTTATCGTTCCTGTGGTAACTGCCCAAGCAGTCCTCGCCAGCGATTCCTCTACGTCGGCAACGTGCTGCTCGATCTAAAGATCATCCGGACGGACCGTGCCACCCAACCAATCCAAAATAACAGCATCGTCATGATGAACGGCAACGACGGAGACCAAGCAATCATCCGCAACATGTTCGTCAAGCCGAGCATTCTTGACTACACGGAATGCGCCTCAGCGGTAGGTACGAACGTCAGTGGAGCTAAGCCTGTGTTCTTGATACTATACAGACTCAAACGAAGGGAATTGAAGTCGGCCATGACCCGACGCAGACTCAGAAGTAGAGGAAACAAGATCGGCTGCAGGTATGCATGAGAGCATTTCCAACTAGACATGGCGATGCTGTTCGAGGCCAGTGTGATGGAATGCACGAATTCATCGCCAATTTTGAGCATGATCATCGACGCTCAGTTCTCGAAGCACCTGTTCAATTCATA
Organism: Phytophthora quininea; assembly: GCA_011947345.1. NCBI lineage: Eukaryota > Oomycota > Peronosporomycetes > Peronosporales > Peronosporaceae > Phytophthora > Phytophthora quininea. The sequence goes on from JAAVTG010000371.1 coordinate 36,421, forward strand.
TGTATCTCCCGCTTAAATAGATGAGCACCACATATTCTATCTTTTCTCTTCCAAAAGCATAAATTAATTGAATCGCTCATCACTTGCCCATACAAACTCTCAGTCTCCAATCAACCTCGACAATGGAACACCAGAATATGTTCGAGCCCACTTCGTCGGGCTGTATCTCGTCCCCCAGGAACAGTCTGTCGCCGCCGCGGCCTTCAACAGCTTCCTCATCGTTCGCTTCATCATCCGCTGCGCCGATTCCGTGGGATTCGCCTTCCTCGAGCAGCTACAGTGACGTGTGTTCACCGTCTCCAAGTGACGACATGATCGCTCTATCTGGGGCTTTCAACGTGCCTCCGAGCGCGCAAATGGCCGGCAACTGGGACTTACTGGACGATCTCTTCATCAACGACGCACTGAGCGCCATCCCAGCCATTTCCGGGGCGTCAACAGGCCAAAACGAGGTCGAAACAGACCCCTCAATCAAGGCGAAGCCACGCCCGCGTCGCCTTATTCTGGGGCCTTTCCAACAGGCTACAGCAGCTCTAGTAGCGGTCAATCAGGTTCTGAAGCAGCCAAACCTCCAGCGAAAACAGGAGCCAAAATCCAGGCCCAGAAGAAGAGCAGAGGAAGAGGAAGAGCTGCCCAGGTCAAGACTGAGCCCTTGACGCTGGAAGAGCAGAAGAAACAGAGACGACGGTCTCAGATCGCCTCTAGTGTCCAGCGACACCGAGAGAAGAAGAAATGTCTAGTGTCTTCGTTGCAAAATGACCTCACAAGACTCACCGCTCAGCTGGAGACGCTCCGAGCAGAGAGACGAGCGCAAATGGCAGACAACGAGCAACTGGTGATGTACCAGGAGCAGGCCATGACCCAAAGACGCAAAAGGAAGCAGGCTGAAGAGACCAATCAGACGCTAAAGCAGGCACTGTTCCAACAGACCGCCTTCCTGGGAGGCATGAAGGCCCTCATGGGAGGAGGGGACTCCCCTGCTCCAAGGAGCTGGAGTTCCACGACTGGGTACACTCGTACACAGCTCTCGCATCCCGAGATGCGCTGGCTCGAAGGAAGGAATACGTGGCGCACTTTACCCAGAGCAAGATGGATCTAGCCAACAAATTAGTGTTGAAAGACACGGAAGCAGAGACGCAGAGACTGCTGGGGACGGGTCAGGTCTATGCGGCTCACGTCAAGATCCTCCACGACGGGACTCGAGACTTTGAGGAGATGCCCAGCGGACTGGAAGTGTCCATGATGCGCGACCTGTTTGGTCAGGCCCAGAAGAACCGACAGAACGACGCAGCCGACGGCCGCGTGATCAAACAGTTTTCGGCCGTGTTCCTGCTGAAGGAATCAGACGATGTGACGCTGGATAAACTTCAGGATGTGGCTTTCGCAAGCATGAGAGGCATCGGCCTGTACTATCCAGGCGCAGGCTACGAATCCCGCGCTTTGGATTTGGTCGAAGTTCAAGATGATGGGACTGCGATGGCCAACTCGCGCGTGTACTACACGGGGCTGTCTGCTAGGATGGATCCGACCTATGAAGTCCTAGACGCAGTACACAATCCGGATAACATTACAGTAGAAGCTCGAGTGCTGTGTCGGGAGCAGCGCGGCCGCGACGAAGGTATGATCCTATGGGACTATGTCGATGAAGACGCTTTGTGTCCTCTACCGGCGGATCTTCCGGGGCAAAAGATGATCCGTCGTAACTGCTGTGGTGGGGTGGTGGTTCGCCGCGAGCCAGGCACTGAGATGCTGTCGATGCGTGTGGTCTGTATCAAGGCTTTCTGTCCGCTGGACAAGCCAAAGGGTCAGACACTTGCTCTTGGGAGCATCTCTGAAGCGGAGGAAGCGCGACGAGCTGTGGCAAGACGAATTGGCCTGCAAGCGACCGAGTGCGAGCGGCTAAAGGACCGCTGCACGGGCTTCGTGTTCCGTAATGTGATGGGTCAAATGGGCGTGACCTACTGACCCATTTCATGACTTATTTGTTGTAGCAGTCACGAGGACGTGTGCGTTCATTAATGTATATTGCCACTTGGATTTGGCAAGGACGATTCATATTCAAACTCCTGTAACGAAGTGGACGTTCCGGTGGGGACACTACGTTGGTCAAGAGGCACGCTGTGGTCGCTGGCGAGTCTGTTCACTTTCACGGCTCAAGCCACTAACAGTTCAGTGTTCCGGCGATGAGTATCCACGCTTTCTTCACTTGCATGGTGCTGGCCATGTCAATCGCAGTGAGTGCGCAACAACAAATAAACGTCAACGACATGATGATCTCTCTAGATCAAGCGTGTAGCACGTTCCGAGTCTGCAGGGTCTCCGTCCACCACCGCCCAACGTTCCCGATACCTTCGAGATCTTCATCGGTTCATCAGTTTTTCGTGACGGGTATCGCTGCGGCAGAACGCTCTTGGCGATATTCTCTCGGGCTACGCACCCTGAACGGCTACATGTCGGTCTCGTCGAGCAGATATTCGACGGAGACCTCACATGTCTCGACGAATATTGCAAGCTTGCTAACAACTCGTGGCCTGATCAAGGTCCGTGTCGGTACAAGGACCAAATCCAAGTCGAAACGATGTCCGCCGGCGACGCTCGTGGCTGCACGACTGCAAGGCACATCCAACAAAAACTAATTCGTGACGAGGAGTTCTGTCTTCAAGTTGATGCCCACAGCAACTTCGTTAAAGGTTGGGACGAATTGTTACTGGAAGATTGGACTCGTGCGGACAACGAGATAGCTGTGCTGACGACGTGTCCCCATTCTACTGAACATGACGCTAATCTTGACCAAGGCAAACAACTTGACGTGCTTGCTTATCCACATCTCTGCGGTATTAGGCGATACGAGAACGGACTCGTCCAGTCCTAGACATCTCGGACAGTCAGACACCGCAGTTGGGTGCGTGGAGGTGGCTTGTCCTTCAGTAAATGCCACGCTGAGCGAAATGCTCCAGTGGATCCCCATCTCCCATGGCTCGTGGATGGCGTAGAGTTCCTTCGTTCTGCGATGTTGGACTCATGGCTACGATCTCTACTTTCTAGCAAGAATGGCTCCGTCAGAATGCCAAGAATGCTAACCAACGGTGGTATCAGAAGACGGGGTAGTAGACCATGGAGCATGTCAACAACGTCGCTGGGAATTTTACACTGACGCTTTGGTTGTGGAGGAAATTGCTAATGGAGATTAACAACTCGATGCGATCTCTTTCTCGGGCATTTCGTTGGATGACAACGAGAGAAAGGTGACTTCATATGCTTGCTGGTTCTCTGCGGTCTTGTTGTGTCAATTTTGCGTATGTCATTGCCATATGTGAGTTACTTGATGCCCACAATTGCTGAAGACGTCGAAGATGATCATAAGGTGTGATACGGCTGTTTCCAGCTTTCTTCTGCACGCATGCTGGATCGCTAGAAGTTGTAACGATCAATAGCTCGCGTACGTGGATGAACTGAATGGCGTCGCCGAGTTCAGTCTTCCTTTTGCTTCATCAGGACAATGCTACGCATTTTATCGTCGGTGGTGCTGCTGGGGGTGGCGTCGGCTGGATCGACCATCTACTGGGACGACTGGACCAAGTCGGGGCCGCTGGACCCCACCGTGCAGCACATTCCGCTGGATCCGACGCAGCGCCACCTGAGACCACCGCCGGCTCGAGTCCCCGACGAGCCCTTCGAAATGTTCGTCGGGTCCTCGGTCTTCCGAGACGGCCGGCGGTGCGGCAAGACCATCTTCACAGCGCTCAAGCGAGCCAAGAACCCGGACCGACTGCGGTTCGGCATCCTGGAGCAAGTGTACGAAGGAGACCCGAGATGTCTGGACGAGTACTGCAAGATGGCTGCTGAGGAGTGGCCCGACGACACGGACTGCCGGTACAAGAAGAACATCGTGATCGACACGAGAGACGCTGGACAGTCTGCGGGCTGCACCACTGCTCGCCACTTGCAGCAGAGACTGGTGGGGGACCAGGAGTTCTGTCTGCAAGTGGATGGCCACAGCGTCTTCACCAACAACTGGGACGAGAATCTGGTGACGGACTGGGCGTCGGTGGACAACGAGATGGCGGTCTTCACCATGTATCCCCACCACACGCACGAGAACATGATCAAGCCGAACGGAGACAACAATGTCATCAACTCCGTCCCTCACCTCTGCACTCTGATCAAAGGAAACACTGGCCTAACAAGAATTGTCGGTGCGAGTTTGATCGAGAACTCCAGGATGCCGCAGATGGCAGCGCTGTGGGGCGGCGGCTTCTCGTTCAGTAAATGTCATGCTGAAAAGCGTGTGCTGGTGGACTCGCACACGCCGTGGCTGTGGGACGGCGAGGAATTCCTGCGGTCTGCGAACTACTGGACGTACGGCTACGACTTGTACTCTCCCAGCATGCTGGGCAACGTGCTGTACCACAACTACTCGGAGAAACCGGCCAGCTTCTGGGCGTCTCCGATCGACCCGAAGAAGAAGGAACTCGACGCCGAAATGAGTCGCAACCGCTTCAAACTGCGTGTCGGGATGCCATTCAAAGGTCCAGTGGACGCATTGTCGCTCAAGAAGTATGGCTTCGGCAGGGTGCGCAGCTTCGAGCAGTACCTCGAGTTCGGGAACGTAACGTTTGAAGGCTGGATGAACGACACGAACTCTTGCGGTCAGCTGCATTGGGTGCCATACACGAATGCTACGGAAGTGGAGGAGCTGGTAGGCGGCGGTTGGAAGTTGCATGATGAGGCAGCACAGCATGTCGAACCAGAACCTGCCAAAGAGGAGGTTGAGCACAAACCAGTTACTAAGAACGAAGAGAAGGAAGACGGGGAGTGGCAGGACAACCAAGTTCATCACGACGATGCTGATCTAGAGAACAGTGGCTTGGATATAGAAGGTAACGAGGGAAATGACCAGCAAGTGCTTCACGCGAAACGTGGTGGAGGGACCATCGACGACGAGCAAGAAGCAGCGAAAGTATTGCAATTGCGGCATGACGAGGCTACTCAAGCAAAGGAATCGGGGCTCCGATGGGGATCGTTGCTTTTGTAGTCATGGCGGTGCTGTTTGTGGCCGTCTCGAGTGACACGAGAGCTCGGGCTCTTCGGAGTGGAAGTTGCTCTCCGAGTCGAATGCACCGCAGTATTGAGTAACTTGAACAGGACTCTTTTGCGCCACAATTCACAGTAAACTATCGACGTCTGCAGCACTTGGAACTCACTGCTAACGGCTCTTTCGATACAGATAGCAATCTGATCCAGCGATCGGTTGCTTTCTGGGCGCTTCCTCCCGAAAATCGGCGACCAGAAGGATACTGGGTTTTGGAATCAGCGCCAAGACACGTGCTCGTCGTAACCATAGAGCGCCAACAATTTTCGGATACAGGTGAAAACCTTCCACAGAACATGAGCCGGAAACTCATCGAGCTACCAACATGGTGGTGATGTCAAACGCTTTTGGTGAAGTCGAGATGGCTGTAAGCCCACTGGTCTCAAATCACCTTAAGCAATACAGTACCAAACGCTCCATGCTCAAGAACTCGTAATTTGTAACGAAATGCGTTGATAACATTAATACCGCGATCGGTGGTGTCCTCGCCTCGCTGTCCTGCAACGCCTTGCAGGTCTTTCTACTTCTTAGTTCATGGCACCGACGAGCGCGACAGCCACCACCGCCGACAGGATCATGACGACGTTCGACTGCTGCGCGATGGACGCGGGGCTGCTGGATCCGGCGGTGCTGCCGCTCGTGCTCGACTCGGTGGACGCGTTGCCGCTGCTCGATCCCGACGCCGACGACGTCAGCGAGTACGAGTCAGCGATACCAACACCGGCGGCGTTGCGCTCGGCGACGGTGTCGAGGATCTCCTGCGGGCAGATGGCCGAGCAGTTGAAGCGCTTGACACCGGCCAACTGCTTGTCAGCGGCGTCGTTCTGCGCAATGCACGACATGCACGTGTGGCAGATGGAGGCCGGCTCGGTCGCCGTGGTGTTGATCTCCTTGACGCAGTGGAGCTTCTCGGCGCAGATCGGGCCTTCCTCGGTCGAGGTGGTGATGTAGCCGTACGAGTCGACGCACTGCAGCGAGTCGCTGCACTCGCCGAACTGCGGTACTGTGCCCGATGTGGCGTTCGGACTGGCCGAGTTCTGGCACGTATTGGCGTCCTCCGACTTGCACTCGCACATCTTCTTCTCCTTGCCGTTCTGCTTGCCCTGCGAGACGCATTCGAGCTGGTAGCCGTTGAGCTCGGCGCAGTTGTCGTCGCACTCGAGCGACAGGAACTGCAGGGGCACTTTTTCGGGTTGTACTCGGTGCCCATGAACACCGTGGTGCCCGTCTCGGACTGCACGGTGGTGCCGTTCGTGCCCACCGACATGGTGAGGCTGCCACTGTTGCTTTGAGCTGTCACGACCGAGGCGGCGAGCGCCAAAAGCTTGAAAACGGAGCCGAAAGCCATCGGTGGTGGTGGTGAACTTGGTGGTGGTGAAGTCGTCGGGGCCAAAATGCAGAATGACCGGAGTAGACCATCAGGGCTGAGTGGAGCCCCAAGTCCAATCTTATGCGCGGCCCAGCTGGCTTGAGGAGCGTGTCGTGCATCGCGGACCGACTCTCGCCGATCTTTCCGTGCTTTTCTGCCCGAAGTTTTCGCACTTGCATTTTGCTGTTTGGGGCTTTCGCTGTGCGGCGGATTTGAAAGGAAGCGACGCGAAATGCCAAGTCGACATCGAGCTTTGCAAGTGTGTGGCTTTGGTCAAGGCGAACAATGCAAAGGCGTTGATGCCCATCGAAGCTGCAGACTCTGGAGACACTTTCGCCTCGACGCAAAGGCGTGAGCTGCAGCTTTCAAAGGGAACGGCGCCAACGGGGCCGGTCTATGGCGAGTCCGGCGTTGCGAGCCTTGAATTGCCCTGTTAGCTACGGACCGCTACGGCGGACACGTCCCACGCCAGCCAGCATGAAAGAAAATGCCCAACGACACACTTGAGACTGTAGCGCTGCCCGGGACAAGTTGTGTCTGTACCACTTCAGAGCTGACGCCAGGGGCACCTGATCGCGCCTGAAAGTTTGGCAGCAGCGTCAAAATTCGCGCAAGTTGAGTCGGAAGATGTTGAAACGAGCATGACACCACCACCATACGATGGTGGTGGGCATTGGTGTTGAAGCCTTTCGACGTTGCACACGACTCAGCTGGTGAGCTCCACTGCAGCACTGCTTGTCTTTCGGTGGCGTCGGCGATTTGAGTAGATGAGCACACGCCTTATCTGGCCACTTGAGTTGCAGACATCTACTTCACCAAGAAGCACCTTGTGGAGCGCTCGGCTTCGACTTTGTAGAGCTCGTCGCCACCACAACGCGCGCGTGTTGGTAGCTGTCCAGAACTTCCAGCTTGGATACGACGAGAAGCATCCGCCTGACACCACCAGACGCATCACGTTCACCTGCAGGAAAAAATTGTTGGCGCTCTATGGCTGTGGTGATATCGCTGACAAATATTTTTCATCATTGGTGGTGTTTCAGTGGCAAACTCATTTTCTTTGGCGTCGACGAGGGTCCGAGACGTACACAAACATCGTAGCCACCACCGCTCCGCATAGAAACCATAACGGCGCAGCAAGTAGAGCTCTCGGCTCGATCTTGTCAAACTTGCTCTTCTCCGAGGCGCTGGCAGATTGGATGGCGTTGTTGTCAACCAGCGAGACGCTCTTGAAGGAGTTTGGGTAGAGCTTCCACTCACCACCGACGATTTCTTCCACCACCATCGCGTTCGCGTACGGCACCCAGTGGAGTTGGCCACAAGCTCCGTAGTCTTCCACTCCGTCCTTAAACGACGATCCCGTGAACTTGATAAAGTCGGAGAAGGACCTGGCAGTCCCAAAGCTGTACTTGTCCAGCTCAAATGTATCGATCCGTCCCTTGACTGGGAGTCCGATCTGCAGTTTGTAGCGATTGACAGACATTTCCTTTTCCTGGTCCTTGGTCTTCTCGTCAACGTTCGTCTTCCAGCCCCGTTGGTTGTCGTTCTTGGTGTAGTTGTGCGTGACGACGGAGCCATTCTCGCTCGGTGAGTATAGATCGTAGCCGTGCGTCCACAGGATCGCAGAGCGCAGGAATTCCTCACCACTCCAAAGCCACGGAAGATGAGGATCTACCGGCGCATTCCGCTCGGCGTGGCATTTGCTGAAGGATAAACCACCTCCCCAGTACGCTCCTAGACAGCAAGTGTCAATTAGTTTGGTAGTACGATAGCAATTCAAGCAACTACTCACCTAGTTGCGGCGTCTGGTGGTTGTAGATCATCCCGGAGAACGGGTACATGACGAGACCGCCACTGTGCTGGTTAATGGCGCACAAATGAGGATACGCCCACATGTGCGACAGCTCGCCGTCGTCTTTTGGGTCCGCGTAGTTGGCGTGAGGATACGTCGTCAGCACAGCCATCTCGTTGTCCGCACGAGTCCAATCTTCCAGTAACAATTCGTCCCAACCTTTAACGAAGTTGCTGTGGGCATCAACTTGAAGACAGAACTCCTCGTCACGAATTAGTTTTTGTTGGATGTGCCTTGCAGTCGTGCAGCCACGAGCGTCGCCGGCGGACATCGTTTCGACTTGGATTTGGTCCTTGTACCGACACGGACCTTGATCAGGCCACGAGTTGTTAGCAAGCTTGCAATATTCGTCGAGACATGTGAGGTCTCCGTCGAATATCTGCTCGACGAGACCGACATGTAGCCGTTCAGGGTGCGTAGCCCGAGAGAATATCGCCAAGAGCGTTCTGCCGCAGCGATACCCGTCACGAAAAACTGATGAACCGATGAAGATCTCGAAGGTATCGGGAACGTTGGGCGGTGGTGGACGGAGACCCTGCAGACTCGGGTCGAGCGGAACGTGTTGCACGCTTGGATCCAAGCCGGTTTTCGTGTCTCGAACCTTGATCTGTTGCTCGCCACTCTCGGCAAAAGATGGTGCCGATGAAAGTGCCAACCCCATGCTATGAAGCAGATGATGCTCATGGTAGCTTGTGTCGTCTACGGGAACTTGTCGTGTGAGAGAATAATTATTCTGTGAACCAAATGGTGGAAATCATTCCGGCAAAGCGTAGAGTTTTTCTACTTTCGATCTGCTACGTAATGAGGGTCTAATGGTTGGCTCTATCGAATGAAGGTTTCTACAGATTGTGGAAAGAAACTATGCCTACTTTTGCTCTACTCAATACTTCGATGCGTTCCGCTCGTGCAGCACGTTCCGCTCCGAATAGCTCGAGCTCTCGTGTCACTCGAGACGGCCACAAACAGCACCGCCATGACTACAAAAGCAACGATCCCCATCGGAGCCCCCGATTCCTTTGCTTGAGTAGCCTCGTCATGCCGCAATTGCAATACTTTCGCTGCTTCTTGCTCGTCGTCGATGGTCCCTCCACCACGTTTCGCGTGAAGCACTTGCTGGTCATTTCCCTCGTTACCTTCTATATCCAAGCCACTGTTCTCTAGATCAGCATCGTCGTGATGAACTTGGTTGTCCTGCCACTCCCCGTCTTCCTTCTCTTCGTTCTTAGTAACTGGTTTGTGCTCAACCTCCTCTTTGGCAGGTTCTGGTTCGACATGCTGTGCTGCCTCATCATGCAACTTCCAACCGCCGCCTACCAGCTCCTCCACTTCCGTAGCATTCGTGTATGGCACCCAATGCAGCTGACCGCAAGAGTTCGTGTCGTTCATCCAGCCTTCAAACGTTACGTTCCCGAACTCGAGGTACTGCTCGAAGCTGCGCACCCTGCCGAAGCCATACTTCTTGAGCGACAATGCGTCCACTGGACCTTTGAATGGCATCCCGACACGCAGTTTGAAGCGGTTGCGACTCATTTCGGCGTCGAGTTCCTTCTTCTTCGGGTCGATCGGAGACGCCCAGAAGCTGGCCGGTTTCTCCGAGTAGTTGTGGTACAGCACGTTGCCCAGCATGCTGGGAGAGTACAAGTCGTAGCCGTACGTCCAGTAGTTCGCAGACCGCAGGAATTCCTCGCCGTCCCACAGCCACGGCGTGTGCGAGTCCACCAGCACACGCTTTTCAGCATGACATTTACTGAACGAGAAGCCGCCGCCCCACAGCGCTGCCATCTGCGGCATCCTGGAGTTCTCGATCAAACTCGCACCGACAATTCTTGTTAGGCCAGTGTTTCCTTTGATCAGAGTGCAGAGGTGAGGGACGGAGTTGATGACATTGTTGTCTCCGTTCGGCTTGATCATGTTCTCGTGCGTGTGGTGGGGATACATGGTGAAGACCGCCATCTCGTTGTCCACCGACGCCCAGTCCGTCACCAGATTCTCGTCCCAGTTGTTGGTGAAGACGCTGTGGCCATCCACTTGCAGACAGAACTCCTGGTCCCCCACCAGTCTCTGCTGCAAGTGGCGAGCAGTGGTGCAGCCCGCAGACTGTCCAGCGTCTCTCGTGTCGATCACGATGTTCTTCTTGTACCGGCAGTCCGTATCGTCGGGCCACTCCTCAGCAGCCATCTTGCAGTACTCGTCCAGACATCTCGGGTCTCCTTCGTACACTTGCTCCAGGATGCCGAACCGCAGTCGGTCCGGGTTCTTGGCTCGCTTGAGCGCTGTGAAGATGGTCTTGCCGCACCGCCAGCCGTCTCGGAAGACCGAGGACCCGACGAACATTTCGAAGGGCTCGTCGGGGACTCGAGCCGGCGGTGGTCTCAGGTGGCGCTGCGTCGGATCCAGCGGAATGTGCTGCACGGTGGGGTCCAGCGGCCCCGACTTGGTCCAGTCGTCCCAGTAGATGGTCGATCCAGCCGACGCCACCCCAGCAGCACCACCGACGGTAAAAGTCGCAGCATGGTCAACACCAAGCGAAAGCAGGAGTGGCCGGTAACTCGGTCACCGCTCTACGAGCGACAGGCGAGGACGCAGTTTGAGGAGTCGTGGCGATCTTTTAGCTGATCCGTTTCCTTCCGGCCGGCCACCTTGCCACTCCATATGAAGACAACGAGGCTGCGGGTGAGACTCTTATTCCTTGGAAAGCTGGGTCAGCAGTTTCCGCACGACCATTCCACCGAACTTCGTTTCGATCGATCGTCGCCTTTCGACGGAAGGCCGGTTGGGTTGTCATTCTCGGATATTCGGCAGGGGGCAAGTAGATCCGCTATGAGAAGCTTGCGCCTTGCAGTGACGGCGTTGATGCTGTCGAGCGCCTTCGACCGAGGCCATGGCCAAGACGACGACAAGCCCGCCATCAACGTCCTCGGTACGACCAAGCTCCTCGATCTCAACCCGACGGTGCAGCACGCTCCGCTGGCGCCCGCGGACCGGAGTCTGCGACCGCCACCAGCACACGTCCCGACGTCGTTCGAGATGTTCATCGGGTCGTCGGTCTTTCGTGACGGCTGGCGGTGCGGCAAGACCATCTTCACGGCGTTCAAGCGAGCGACGTACCCGGAGCGACTGCGGTTCGGCATCCTGGAGCAGTTGGTGGACGGAGACCCGACGTGCGTCGACGAGTACTGCAAGCGAGCTGCGGCGGAGTGGCCCGACCACGGCGACTGCCGATACAAGGACCGGATCCAAGTGACGCCCCGACCGGCGGCCGAAGCTGCGGGCTGCACGACGGCTCGGTACCAGCAGCAGAAGATGCTCGGCGACGAAGAGTTCTGTCTGCAGGTGGACGCGCACAGCATCTTCACCAACAACTGGGACGAGAATTTGCTGACGGAGTGGAAGCGGATCGACAACGAGATGGCCATTTTGACGGTGTATCCGCACGACCTCCACGACTTTGTGCTGGAGAACGGGGACAACAACGCGCCGGACTGGCTGCCGCACCTGTGCACGACCATCCGCGGCGGCAACGGCATGACGCGGATCGTCGGCGCGAGCATCAAGAAGAACGCCAACATCCCGCAGATGGCGGCGTTGTGGGGCGGCGGGCTGTCGTTCAGCAAGTGCCACGCCGAGCGCAACGTGCCGGTGGACCCGCACACGCCGTGGCTCTGGGACGGCGAGGAGTTCCTGCGGTCTGCGGACTACTGGACGCACGGCTACGACCTGTACTCGCCCAGCCGGTTCGGCAACGTGCTGTACCACAACTACTCCAAGAAGCCGACGCCGTCGTTCTGGGAGGCGTCGATCGACCCGGACAAGAAAGCCCGCGACACCGAGATGACCCACAACCGGTTCCGACTACGCGTGGGGATCCCGTTCAAGGGGCTCGTGGACGCGCTGGAGCTGGACAAGTACGGATTCGGCGGCGCTCGGTCGTTCGACGAGTACTTGAAGTTCGCCAATGTGTCTTTGGACGGCTGGATGAACGAGACGAACTCGTGCGGTCAGCTGCACTGGGTGCCGTACGACAACGCCACCGTCGTGGAGGAGATCGTGGGCGGTGGCTGGAAGCTGCGCGGTGAAACGAAAGCCAAAGTGCTGGCTCCGACGCCGATGCACTTGGCTCCGATGGACCTGTCGAAACAGAACGACGGCCTGGTCGACGACCGGGCCAACAACCATCAAGTCTTGGCCGACGGTGGTCGGAAAGACCGGCAGGAAATCTACGAAGGAGAACTGTACGAGCAAGTACAGCGACGGAAACTGGAGGCGCACGCTCAAAACGGTGCCGGCGTCGGAGACGAGAAGCCTGATATTGTGATTGCCAAACTGCGGCAGGATGCGGTTCGAGCAAAGACGCCGAAGTTCCTCAGTGCGCCAGCTTGGGGCCTGTTGGTTGTCGTTGTCGCTGGCCTCATCGTGACGCTCTCGAACGACAATAAGTCCCGCGCCGTTCGACGGAGTTGCATCTCCAAGGCTCCGCATCTCAGTGACGAGTGAGGCGTTGAAGGTGTCGTGTCGAGTTGGTTTTGAATCGCTTTGTGCATGGAGACTGTTCCCAAGCTCGTTCCAGTCGTTTTGGTAGCTTCGATTTTTTCATCCGAGCTGCGTGAACTGCTTTAGTTTCGTTGGAAAGAAAGGTAAAACGGGTTCGCTATGTCGAGTCTTTCAGCAAAGTTGGCGTCGTTGAAAGGCACCTTGGATTTCCCGAAATCGAGCGTGTTCCGCGCGGCGTCCGTTAGTTATTCCCATACGATGGCCCAGACGTCGTTGTGCCATTGGGCTCGACCGTAGACATTCGATGTGAGCCCCGAATTTGAGCAGGTCTCAACAATCTCCGCCGTGGTCGAATACTTGATTCCGTCGCTGATCATGCCGAGCGCGTCGACAGCAGGGAACGTGAGGTAGCCATCCTTAATGGCGAGTTTGCAGTTTGAGCTTGAAGGCGGCCTTCTCCGAGATGGTCACGGCTTTGGCCGAGGGAATGGCACGACTGGGAAATATCCATTGGCTGCAGTAGTTAGCGCAGCTGCAACCGTCATAGGCGAGCTGGCTTTGGCGACGGAAGATTGAAACTAAGGGTCCAATGTACTCGCGAGACGGACTGTTTCACCATCTTCTCGTTGTCATAGCTGCGAGCGACGGAATGCGTAGGCATCCTAGAAGCAAGCAAGCAACGCCGTTAGGTTTGAACGACAAGAAAACGTAAGTACTCATAGGTGAGTCGTCCATCGTCGATCACTCCGGATGGGGTCCAATCCTATGAGTTCCGTAGCTTGAAGACAATGCAGCTGGAGGATTAAAGGTGACGTCGTTGCTCTCATCAAGACCAACCAAGATGCAGATTTTCAAGGCTCTCGCCATCGCGCTTGCTGGGCGTGCGTGGTTATGGCCGCCGCCGGGGAGCACAAGTATGCCTACAACCGTGTAAACCATCAACCACTCAGTCGTGCTGGCAGCAAGACTCGAGGATAGATGTCCAGTAGCGAATGAAGCAGCGAAAACCTCATCACCGACGCCAAGAACCGAGAAATACAAGAAGCCACGTAGTGTATCGTTCTAATGAATTCATACGCTTTACAACTAGAACAGAGTTTTCATTCGTCACTGAGATGCGGAGCCTTGGAGATGCAACTCCGTCGAACGGCGCGGGACTTATTGTCGTTCGAGAGCGTCACGATGAGGCCAGCGACAACGACAACCAACAGGCCCCAAGCTGGCGCACTGAGGAACTTCGGCGTCTTTGCTCGAACCGCATCCTGCCGCAGTTTGGCAATCACAATATCAGGCTTCTCGTCTCCGACGCCGGCACCGTTTTGAGCGTGCGCCTCCAGTTTCCGTCGCTGTACTTGCTCGTACAGTTCTCCTTCGTAGATTTCCTGCCGGTCTTTCCGACCACCGTCGGCCAAGACTTGATGGTTGTTGGCCCGGTCGTCGACCAGGCCGTCGTTCTGTTTCGACAGGTCCATCGGAGCCAAGTGCATCGGCGTCGGAGCCAGCACTTTGGCTTTCGTTTCACCGCGCAGCTTCCAGCCACCGCCCACGATCTCCTCCACGACGGTGGCGTTGTCGTACGGCACCCAGTGCAGCTGACCGCACGAGTTCGTCTCGTTCATCCAGCCGTCCAAAGACACATTGGCGAACTTCAAGTACTCGTCGAACGACCGAGCGCCGCCGAATCCGTACTTGTCCAGCTCCAGCGCGTCCACGAGCCCCTTGAACGGGATCCCCACGCGTAGTCGGAACCGGTTGTGGGTCATCTCGGTGTCGCGGGCTTTCTTGTCCGGGTCGATCGACGCCTCCCAGAACGACGGCGTCGGCTTCTTGGAGTAGTTGTGGTACAGCACGTTGCCGAACCGGCTGGGCGAGTACAGGTCGTAGCCGTGCGTCCAGTAGTCCGCAGACCGCAGGAACTCCTCGCCGTCCCAGAGCCACGGCGTGTGCGGGTCCACCGGCACGTTGCGCTCGGCGTGGCACTTGCTGAACGACAGCCCGCCGCCCCACAACGCCGCCATCTGCGGGATGTTGGCGTTCTTCTTGATGCTCGCGCCGACGATCCGCGTCATGCCGTTGCCGCCGCGGATGGTCGTGCACAGGTGCGGCAGCCAGTCCGGCGCGTTGTTGTCCCCGTTCTCCAGCACAAAGTCGTGGAGGTCGTGCGGATACACCGTCAAAATGGCCATCTCGTTGTCGATCCGCTTCCACTCCGTCAGCAAATTCTCGTCCCAGTTGTTGGTGAAGATGCTGTGCGCGTCCACCTGCAGACAGAACTCTTCGTCGCCGAGCATCTTCTGCTGCTGGTACCGAGCCGTCGTGCAGCCCGCAGCTTCGGCCGCCGGTCGGGGCGTCACTTGATCCGGTCCTTGTATCGGCAGTCGCCGTGGTCGGGCCACTCCGCCGCAGCTCGCTTGCAGTACTCGTCGACGCACGTCGGGTCTCCGTCCACCAACTGCTCCAGGATGCCGAACCGCAGTCGCTCCGGGTACGTCGCTCGCTTGAACGCCGTGAAGATGGTCTTGCCGCACCGCCAGCCGTCACGAAAGACCGACGACCCGATGAACATCTCGAACGACGTCGGGACGTGTGCTGGTGGCGGTCGCAGACTCCGGTCCGCGGGCGCCAGCGGAGCGTGCTGCACCGTCGGGTTGAGATCGAGGAGCTTGGTCGTACCGAGGACGTTGATGGCGGGCTTGTCGTCGTCTTGGCCATGGCCTCGGTCGAAGGCGCTCGACAGCATCAACGCCGTCACTGCCAGTCGGAAGCTTCTCATAGCTGAAAGCTACGTACGTAGCGGTGAAAGCAGAAAATGTTAGAGACCCGAAGCGGATCGCCATGGAAACTCCCGACCTTTTAGACGTGACCAACACCGAGACCTTCGGTGATACGTCCAGAGTGGTGCAGAAGAGCTTTTTGCTGTCCGTGGACTTCTTCGATTCCAGAACCTGCTAGTTAACTCCGCTGAACTCAACAAAACAGCCATTCATCGATGCGAACTGAGCCCTGAGACCCGAGTCTTCTCGTTTGTAGCTCTTGTCGGACGTTGACCACGACGCAGCTTTTTCCGAGATGGTCACTGGCTCGGGCTCGCCGAACGACTCGACGAGGAGGTTTTCGCTGTCTCCGCTGACTGCAGCAGTTAGAGCGATCCAGATGACAAGGAAGTTCATCATAGACTCGACTTGGCAAGGGCTCACGAGTGATCTGCTCTATGATGGGCGCCAATAGTCGGTTTGATCAATTTCAAGACAGCTTTCTCACTCTGCCTGCAAAGGCGAGAAGCTAGCCACAGTGTACGAGGAACAACGAAGGAAAAGGTACAGACGTCACCTTTTTCAACTTTTGATACGGTCAACCTCGGCTCGAGACACGCTCGACGGACTCTACCACACTCAACACCTTGGCTCTTCCATCAGCAAACAGTTAAAAGTTGTAGCGATGCTTGAAGTTCTCGAGGATACGACGCAGCATCCAGCCGTCAGCGGGTGTGACAGTCGGACTCGCGTCCATGATGCAGGCCGGGAAGCCGGCAGGCTTGTTCGCCTCCACGTACATGTCCTGCAAGCCGAAGCCGTGGCCCATCTCGTGCGCCAAGACCAGCATCTCCTCGTCGTCCATAGAGTCGAGGAAGGTTTGAGTGAGGAGCTGCTGGCCATCGTAGGATCCCAACCCGTCGATTCCTTCGCCAACGTAGTCCGAAGGCCACAAGAACATATCGTACGGAGTTCCTTTGCACGAACTGGCGTCGAAGCTTTCACCCTGTTTGAAACACGCCGGGGACACTGCGGGTTGCCCTTGTCGTCCAGCTCGCCCTCGTAGATGGTACCGAGCGAGTCATCACTCCATCCGAGGATCGACTTGTCTTTGACCGCGAAGCCCACGACTTTGACGCTGATCGAGTCGTACGGCCAGCACTCGTAGCCGACGAGCCAGCGGTTCCACAGGTTGAGCTGGCGCTCCAACAGGCCTTGGAACTTGGCTGCCGTCGCCTTGGGTAGCTCTGTCTTGCTGTCCCAACGCACGCAGTAGTTGATCTTGCCTTTGTTCTTAACGAGCTGGTCCGTGATCCAGACGTCGTAGTTCGGGGCCTCCTTGCTCAAAGTGTTCTTCCAGACCCAGTCCAATTGCTCGGTGGTGACGAAAGCGTTGGGGTTGCCCACAACGCACTCACCACTGGCCGGGGTGACGTCGCCAAAGGTGGCATGGCTACCCGAAGACGTTGTCGAGGTCTGGGCAGAATCACCCGTTGCCGTTGATGACTGAGCGGTCCCATTCGACGACGGGGTAGCTGCACCAGAGCCTTGCGTAGTGCTGTCGGTAGGGTACGAGCCTTCGTTCGCAAGACTGGCGCCCGAGGACGCAACTTGAGACGTCGTAGAGTCTGTCGATGGGGTTTCTGTGGTAGTGACATCGGTCTGCGTATCCACCGTCTCGGTCTCAGCGCCTCCAGTTTCTGGAATGATTGGCGTGTTTTGCTCCTTTGGATAACACTTTGCAGCAAACGTTATCGAGCTCCAGGCCGTTAGCACCAAAATGCGATAGCCAGCAAGCGCGTTCTTGAAAGCGATCGACTTGTCGCCATGGTGGAGGAAGTCTGACTGACGGAAATCCGACAGAACGTCGACTCATATCATGAGGGGGAGCTGTTGTCAGGTCAAATCGCTCCGTGAGCACACTGTGCACACGTTGTCCTCCGTTCGGACAGAAAAACCACGAACTGTGCGGTTGGAATCTGGTGCCGCGTAGAGGTCACTCCGCTCTTACGGATGGGATCGGATAACTCGCTATTCCATGCGTCAACGGGGTGGATAGTTAGTACTTTTCGCTTTCTAGTTTGTTGGAACCACCAACAGTACAATTGTTTCTCAAGAGTGAATTGGATAGGAATCTCTTATCCTGCGTCGTCCTAGTAGCACAACATGCTGTAGTCGAAAAGTGTTCATCAATCTCGTCGTTCGTGGAGCCCAGCTGCTGGTAAGAAATTCCCACTTTGCCCCTCGGATTTGAGCATGTCGAAGGCAAGGCGAAGGCCTCTCCTACTTGTCTGGCGCAAGAGCTATCAGCTCAACTTCAAGTTGAGTTGACAACTTGGTTGTTCGCCGGCTTGTGGGCCCTCGACAGCAATTTCAATTTCCGTTCGGGATGAGTTTGAAATCGACCTCATTCTTACTTGAGACTCGCGGTGGGTGTCCTACGTGCTCAGCGACCCGCTCGGAGTCAATTGACGATGCATGCTACTTCCTGTCGAAGAGCTACGTTCGTCAATTGGTCGCTCAAGTCAAGGAGATCCACACGAAATCGACTGGCTCATGGTAGCTGTGCGTCTTTGGTTTGTTTGAGATAAAGGTCCGACCCTACTTTCGAAAGCTGCAGTTCAAGACGGCTACAGTGTACGCGCTCACTGTTCATTTTGCAAACATCAAATCCCATTTGCAACTGCCTTCGGACAAACAAACGAACGCACACAAAAGTCATCGCGATAGGGTGAATAATCTTCACCCGTATTGGCATATTGATCTGGCCGACTAACTTCTTTAGTTCCGCATTTCCCCTCTGTCGTTCAAAGTGACAGTACGACTTATCCCTCTATGGGCGCGCTTCGGTCTTCATCGATGTCTAGATCGCTGGTCGTTGTACTTCTACTGTTAGTTGTTGGCAGTTCCACCACGTTGGGCGCCAAGTGCTGGCCCAAGACGCCGACCGATGTGACTACTACGACTGAGGTTCCGGTCGAAGAAACTGCACCACCTACCCAGGACATCCCCTCAGGAGATAGACTGGCGAGCGAAGGAAGCTTATACTCTGCTCCAAGCACCGCAGATTTAACCGAAGCGACCCCTTCACCGCCATCGACGAACGAAGGAAGTTCATACTCTCCACTTACCGCCGAGTCAGCCGAAGCGACTCCGTCGACTTCAACTGTCAGTGGAGCAGCCCCATTCGGTGACATCACTTCGGCCAGCGGCGAATGCGTCGTCGGCAATCCGACCGAATACGTTACTTCAGAAGACATGGACTGGGTCTGGGAGAACACGCACAGAGAAATCATCATGCCCTACAACAACTGGATCACGGACCAGCTCGTAAAATACAACGGCTCGCTCAACTACTGCATCCGCTGGGACAGCAAGATCCCGCTCAAGAAGTCAGTGGCGTCTAAATTCCAAGACATGCTCAGTCGGCAGATCAACTTGTGGCACCGCTGGCTGGTCGGCTACGATTGCTGGCCATTCGACAAGGTCGATCTGACCGTCGTAAGCTTCGCTGTCAAGGACAAGTCCATCTTGGACTGGAATGACGACTCACTAGGCACTATTTACGAAGGAATTCTGAATGAGGAGCCCTGACGAGTGCTACGTCCGTGATAGTCAAGATCTCAGCGCGTGCAAAGGCACCCCATTCGATATGTTCCTGTGGCCAGCTGACTATGTTGGAGTCAACGCCATCGGTTTGGGCAGCGACGACGGTCAGAAGGTCGAAGTGAACGACATGCTCAAGAGTATGGATGGGGAGCAGATGATGGTGTTGCTGCACGAAATGGGTCACGGCTTCGGTTTGTCGGACATGTACGTGCCCGAGAACAAGCCTGCCACTTTCCCAGCCTGTGTTATGGACGAAAGTTACACGCTGACCGACGCGGACGGATGGCTGCTGCGTCGTGCGCTCGAGAAAGTCAAAAGCCGATACAGCTTTTAGAGCAAACTATCTTAGTCGCGTTGAAAAAATATATGTTGTGAACAGAAAATGTAGTGCTTTTCCAATACAGGTCGCTTGAGTTGAGGTTTAAAGTCACCAGCTCTTACTTCACTTCACGCAATTACTGATGTGGTAAACGCGCTCGCAAATAGGAAGGAGCGCCTTCCCGCCCCAGCACTCACATTATGAACCACACAGGGCTCACGCTCCACGAAGAGCCACTCTTGGAAGTCTGTGCAGATCGCTGGCATCTTGAACCAGTTTAACTTGGTCTCCTTATTCTTATAGCGCAAGGTCTCCATCATTGCTAGTAGCTGGTGCTGGCCTCGTCACGACCAGCATCCAATTCCCACATGTCACGACGCAGTCGGCCAAGCCGGACGCCTGCAACTCCTCGCACTGGCTTGGGTACTTTGCTTGTGGCCTGGGCTCCTCCTTGTCGGGATCGGCGGCGTTTACAGCGAAGATGCAGCGGTCGAGTATCGACGCGATATATATTCGCTTTTGAGCCCCCAGGTGATCACATACTCGTCGTAGTTGGTTTTTAGCACTTCCACGGTCTGGTCTCGCAGCTTTGTCTTGGTCAGCAGGCAGCTTTAGGCCTTGGTTTCCACCTCCCCACAGACCTGGCGGCAGGCTCCACGGGCGAGGAGGCGCTCTACTCGAGTGGTGGCATGGATACAGGATTTTTTTATGGTACAACCTTTATTTCTATACTGCTATCGGTTATCCACTGGCTTGAAAAAGTATCCGTAACCTTTATCACTTGAGTTCAGTATGTGCAAAAAAGCATATCTATCTTTTCCGCTCTACTTGCGGATGCAGTTCCTGCTGTTCCTGGTGCCGCTGCTGGCGGTGGCCGAGGCCGCCAGCGGCTTCGAGTCGACGATGGGGATCGTGGAGACCAACCGGTCCGTCAACTTGGACCCGAGCGTGCAGCACATTCCGTTGGATCCGTCGCAGTCGCAGCTACGCCCACCACCACCAAGAGTACCCGAACAAAAGAGTATTTTCGTCGGTTTATCGGTTTTCCGCGACGGCTTTCGCTGCGGTAAAACCGTTCTTACAGGGTTTCTACGAGCCAAAGTCCGGAATTACTTCATTTCGGCATCGTGGACCAAGTTTACCCGGATGATGCCAGGTGTCTCAATGAGTACTGCAAAATGGCCAAACAGCAATGGCCTGACAAGGGAGAATGCCCCTACAAAGACCAAATCCGAGTCGATGAGAGATCTGCCTATGAGTCGAGAGGACCGACGTTAGCTAGACACCAACAGCAACTGCTGATCCAAGACGAAGCCTTCTGCCTCCAATTGGACGGCCACAGCATCTTCACCAACAACTGGGACCGAGATCTACTACAAGAGTGGGAAGGCGTCGGCAATGAAATGGCCATTCTTACGACGTACATCCACCACATCCACAACTTTGTGGCGGAAAACGGAGACAACGTGGCGCCCAAGAATTTGGACTTGCCTCACTTGTGCACAACAATGAGAGGAACCAACGGACTGGTGAGAACCGTCGGGGCGAGTATGATCGGCAAGTCCAAAATGCCCCAATTGGAAGCTCTTTGGGGAGCCGGTTTTTCCTTTAACAAATGTCATGCCGAGAAGAGAGTCCCTGTCGATTCGCATACGTTGTGGATGTTCGACGGCGAAGAGTTTCTACGAGCGTCGAGACTATGGACAAACGGATACGACATGTACTCGCCGAGTAAACTGGGCACGGTAATCTACCACAACTACACTTCAGTTCCAGCGAGGTTCGAAGGGATCCCAGTCGAAGCAAACGTCAAGCAACAGGAGGAAGAAATGGCAAAAACCGTTTCCATCTGCTGACAGGTAAACCGTTTGAAGGTAGAGTGAGTACGTTTGAGCTAGACAAGTACGGCTTCGGATCTGTGCGCAGTTTTAAGCAGTACCTCGAGTTTTCCGGTGTGACGTTTGAAGAGGGCAAAAAGACGCCAAGTCATGCGAGCAGCGGCACTGGGTGCCGTATGCGAACCCCGAGGAGGTCGAGGAGATCGTTGGTGGCGGGTGGAAGCTGTACGGATCTGTCAGTGAAGAAAACGACGTGGGAGCGCAGCCAGAAATGATTTCACGACTGCGAAAGCAAGTGATGGACGGTGTCAACGTGGACAGCTTGGGATCGGGCCCGATCGTGATCGTAGTTGTCGTAGCAGTGCTTTTCGTTGCCCTCTCAAACAACCAGGTGGCACTGTCCATCCGACGTCGTTGCCGTATTAAATCTGATCGCACGAACGACGAGTGATCGTCGAGTTCAAGGGAAAGCAAGACGGCGAGTTGGTGAGGCACAGCACTGAAATGGACCATCTATTGTGTTTGAACGTCATCGCTCTTCTGAAAGTGTCTAGTAGAGTCTTGGACAGCATTCTTCGGGGGCGGAGCTCTCCACGGCAAGTCACCCCACGGTGACTTCTGGACAGGCTTGCTTGAAACGATCAGCGTGCTAGTTAAATCTTCCACTTCAGGGAAGACACAACTCCACACAGATTCAGCATTGACTAAGCATGTGGCATCCGCAGGAGCGACGCAGTCCGTTCCGTTGAAACTCAGTAGACTTGGACGGCAATCTGCTATGGCGACGTCGTCCTTGACCGGACACGCGACTCCGTTGGGTCGGGCTCCCTACCGGAACAAACTTGTCCACGAGAAGAGTCGATCGGGTAAGTGGCATCGAAATACACCGTGACGTTCAGATTTGCAGTCGCGAGGCTGCCGAAAACAAGAAAAGCTGCTGCAAGTGTCCGCAGCATTGCCGTCTTCGCTCTCAATCTCGAAATGACGCTGGCCAGCGGGAGACCGGCGTCAACCGTTTCAAACGTAGAAGATATCGGGACAGGCGGAGGCCTTCCAGCGAGACGCGTCGGTTGAAAGACGAAGAAGCACTAATGTCTTCGTAAGTACTTCTGTGTGGCGGTCTTCACTGCAGCAAGCGATTCAAAGGCATTGATCTGCTGACAGCATCTCAAGTCTCATCAGAGCAGCAAGCTGTCCTGATGACCCCCAAGAATAGCAAGTTTTGAGCATTTCGTTTGAGCTTGTGCACTGCAAAGGAAGGAGTTCGAGGTCTCAAGTCCATGGAGTCTGCTGATGCTGCTTCTCCTCCGAGAAACTCGAGTTTTGACTCTGAGAATGGGGCTGCTAATGCTCCAGCAGGTGACAGTGCTCCAGCAGTATCGCCGTTGACGCACTCCATTCTGTCCCAGGCAGTCACGAATGCTATCGGTCAGACCGACCCTAAGTTGGCCTTCGATATGCTGCTAGTGAACGAGCATTTGACGTCTCAAGACGCATCGAACCGCTCCTTAAAGGAGGAGACCGCATTTCTGAAGCAGACGCTGGCCAAGCAGACCCACGAGCAGAGCGAGATGTTCCACTACTTCCACGAGAAGACCGACAAGCACCTGGCACAGATCGACGAGTTGGAGCGAGCGCTGATCGAAGCCCAAGAAGGGCGTGAAAGTTTAGTGGCAGCAGCAAAGAAGCGCTCGAAAACGAGCAACGAGGACGAGCAGCCGATCTCGCTAAAGCTCAGGAGGAGATCAATGCGCTGCAAGAAGATCTACGCAAAGTACATGCATTTGTTGCCGCCAAGCGTGAAATGGAGGCGTATACTCGTGATCTGGAGACAAAACTGGACGCCCAGCGAGCCGCTTTCCAGTCTAAAATGCAGGATGTAGAGCGCAATAATCTGGTAGAACAGGCACGAATAAAACAGGAGCTACTAGGGCGGATGCAAGCGGCAAAGACGGAGCTCATGCTGCGCACGCAGGACCAAGTGGAGTCGACGACGCATCGCACTCTGTTGGAGAACGAACATTTCACACATGAGTTAGCGTTCCAGAGTCGTGAGACTGAGAAGCTGCTCGAACGGCTGGATGAAGCCCAGCAACAAGCTGCAGCTTTACTCGCCAAGAACAAAGTTCTCGAAATGAACGAGCGGTTGATGGCCAAGAAGAATCGGTACTATCAGAAAGTATTGGCTCGACTGCAACACCCTCAAGAAACCGACACAGATGCAGCCGTCCAGCTCCAGCTTGAAAGCCCTAAAGCGAAAGACAACGAACCGAGAAAGCAAAGCCTAAACTCGGTACCAGAGGAAGATTTGTCTACCGCAAACTGGGCGGTTGCAAATCAAGAAAAGGAGAAGCGTATGGAGATTGAAGGGCAATTGCAGCGAGCGCTCGAGTGGCTCCGAGTGTTCCAGCGTGAACGACAATTCCTTTTGTCCCAACAGGACGAAGTCGTTCAATTTCTTTATCGAGCACTCGACGAAGCTGCAGAAGCGCGGAAATCAGCAGGTGGGGGTCAAAGTACAAGTAGCGCAGAAGTTTGTCCATCTTCGAGTGATATGAACAAGCGAGTCGAAGAACTACTCGAGCTAGCCCCAACGACAGCAACGATGGAGAGTTTTGGCCGTCGGGTGCTGGTATCTCGACCGGCTCTGGACGAACTCTCGTCGGCGGATTCTCACGAGGTGTTGATGTTCTTGCTTGAAAAGCTGCGTCTGTATCAGGTTCGGATTGCAGCTGTCTACCCGGTGTCCAGTGCTAGTCCTTGCATTGCTAGTCCGAAGCGAGAGATACTGGAACGTCAACTGGGTATAGAACTGCCTCCAATCTCGCCAACAAACGCTGGAGTTAGTGTTCCAAGTCTGACTTCGTCGCCACTGAAGCAGAAGCGGCGGGTGTTTGCCCACGTGACTGCTGCAGTTGATGCTGGGAACTCTGCGTGGAAAAGCAAACCCGTGACATTGCAGCATTCACCCCAAGCGCCATTAAGCCCGCAACTCCTGGCGATGGCGACGAACCAGTTCAACTTCCTAACCACCAGCTCCAAACAGACCAGTCCGACGAAAAAGCGATACCACAACTTGCACCGCACTTCGCTGGGAAAGAATTCGATAATGTCCCCACCTCGACAGATAGTCATCCAACCGTTGGGTTCGAGTAGTACAGAGGAATTCACGCCGTGGCTGGGCACAAATTCTTCCGCCTCAATCCCCGAGTGGAAGCCCAACGAGATTGAATAGCAGATGGCTACATGTAAAGTCTGGAGATCATGGAAAGCCGCGATCTTTTTGCGATCTTCGCGCGGCCACTCGTTTGCGTGTCATTCTTTGATTGGCATCGCGTGCATCAAGTAGATCTGCAATGTCTCGCTGGAAACTCAAAGCGTTCGTCCTGTCGACTCTCGTCGTGGTGTTGCTCTGTTCGACCTCGACCTCGACTGCCAATGGCCAACAAGTCGGCACCAATTGCTCGTCGCCTCGGATCCGCAAACCGTGGGAAATCTACACGTCTGCAGAGAAGGATTTGTACAAGAGAGCGCTGCGGCTCGCCATGAACAAGTCCACGGGGCTCCACATGAAGTTCGTCGAGATGCACGTCGAGTACTTTTCCGAGCTGGAAGCGCATCGCAATTGCATGTTCATCTACTGGCACCGTCTCCTGCTGCTGGGCTACGAGAACATGCTCCGCAGTCTCGGAGACGAGTTCAAGTGCATCACATTGCCCTACTGGGACGAGCTGGCGGCGACGGCTCGACAAACGGCCAAAACCTGTAGCTCCCTGTCCGGGTGTGCGTCCATCTTCAATGACATCGGAGGCACCAGTGGGGCCAAGAAAAGCGTCACCATCTACAACGTCACCATTGCCACTCCTACTGGTGGCCAGTGCGTCGGCCAAGCTCCGTTAGACGCCTTTTGTGGCAATAACTCGGTGTGTGCTGCGTGTATGCCCAGAGGAAATGTTGCAGGCACGTACTACCCAGCCGAATCCTACTTTGCGTCCGTCTACCAGCAAATCTTCAGCTCCAGCGACTACGCCACTTTCACCAACCAGATCGAGCGCGGAGTGCACAGTACGTTCAACATTTCAACTCGTTTGGGCACTTGAACTCATTCAAGTGGTTTTGTTTTGTTACTAGACATGATGCATAGCGCCATTAGCGGCGTCATGGCGTATTTCCAGTCTCCAGCAGACCCCATCTTCTTCACACATCACGGACTGATCGACGTGATCCAGACGATCTACCTCAAGTGCCAAAATGGGGCGGACAACGTCTTCCTCTCGGCCCAAGCGAAGGGTAGCGACCCTCGGTTCTGGAACTCCTGTCTTCGACGAAACTCGGGGACGTTTACTCCAGCGGATAACATTACGATGAGGGTCAGGAACTACGCCGGCGCGTGGGTGAATCTGTGGGATGACCCCAAGAACACACTGTATCCGTTCTTTAAGGACCTGCCACGCAAGTTCTCCGATATGGTAGACGCCAAGGACTTAGGCAACTATAGCTACACGTACTACATGAGTGGCGGTCTCGCGAATATGTACCAGAACTGCAATGCATCCAACACGATCGACTCGGCCACGGTGAACGCGACGGGACTTCTGTCGGACGACTGGGACACGATCACCACCACGGGTCTAATGTCGGATGACGGACCGGCCAGGCATCGGAATGGCGACTACCCTCGTCCGGTGCTTCGTCCAGGCAGCGACTGCGATGAAAAATGCGTCGATGGAGCGTCGCGCTTTACGAAGCTGCTCGGATCGTCGGGTATGAGGAATGGGCTGCCAACGAGCAGATGGAGATGATTTCATGCCAGTACCATGAAGACTGCGGCGGCGGTGTCGTCGACTACTCGGATCTCTTTCGCGAGAACTTTAATATCGACGGACATCCACGTTGCTTCCAAGTTGTCCAAGATTTGAAGGCCGGCACGCGTGCTATCGGAATCCCTGGCTGGAAGAAGATCACCAACCGCTTCCTGCCGTGTGATAAGTACAAGAAGGCGGACTATCTGCCGATGATGGCCGAAGCGCTGGGGTGAGCAAGTGTGGTAGTGTTTGATTTCACGAGGACGTGACTGTCTTTTGGGGTCTGTATTTCTTGTGTGCGGTCGTCTGCATTACGCTGACGCCAGTTGCTGCAGAATGCCAGTCATATCAAAGTTTTCTTGTTTCTATCGCCGCGACGTTATATTGATAAATTCCATCGTTGTCGCTATCTCGGTTGCGGTTGCGCTAACTACTGCAAGCGCATAATCCCGTCGAGCCGTTGGCCCAGCTAGAGCCTGATACCATCTTGGAACAAGCCGCTCCCAAGTTCAAGCCCCAATCCACGATCAAAAGTGGCTGCCTCACACGTTTCTTGCTGTGAATGCGGTTGGGTGGGACCAGCGTTGGGATCAAATACAATTCCACGGCGGAGAGTGTCGAGGTCTGCTCAAACCCCAGCCAGGTCTACGGCCGAGCGCAGCAGTACGAAGATATTTGGGCCATCACGTATGCCTGGTACTTCCCGGTCGGGTTTTAGTCTCACATGGTGACGAGGAAGCGCGACTGGGCCAGTGTGGTCGTGTGGATCGACGATCCGAGTCTGGAATCGCCGAAAGTTGTGGGGTTATCGTAGTCGACATGTGACAAGAACGACAAGTCGGGAACATCGGGCGTACAATATGTAATTGACGAAGGTTTGGCAAATTCCAGGACCTCATCATGTGGGAACAACTCAATGCAGCGAGGGTGGCGCTGAATACGACCGACTTTGGTGTAGCTTATCCAGCCCCAAAACGGCCACTTGCTGGCGTCGGTGGTGTCAAGCTAGTGATGTAGGATATTCTATTAGGTGCCATGATTGCTGTGAATGAACAAGTTGGGCTTTGGAAAAGTAGAGGCTATTGCTAGAGAAATTATAAAGTGAAAAAAGTTCAACACCTACTCATATCGTTCGCGTTCACTCACGCTGCCTTGGAATAGGCGACAGCGGACGTTCATCAATGAGGGCGAGCAAGTCCAAGAAGAACCCGCAGCGCGCCACCGAC
Organism: Phytophthora quininea; assembly: GCA_011947345.1. Lineage (NCBI taxonomy): Eukaryota > Oomycota > Peronosporomycetes > Peronosporales > Peronosporaceae > Phytophthora > Phytophthora quininea. Next base: position 63,772 of record JAAVTG010000371.1, read on the forward strand.
ATCCCGAGTCGATGAACGGAACCGAGTAATATCCTCGCAGGTATTGAGGTTATCTACTTAGGAATGTAAGTAGAAAAGAAAGTACTATAGAAATGATCCTGTATAAGTACGGTCTTGATTTGGAATTAAGCAATGGAGCTATAGCATGTATGATGACACATCCCTCACGGGCATGTGCAGTATTTTATCGTGCTCTGATCACGTTAAACAGTCTCTTTTCCTGTGTGTTTTGCACAATATGTGTCATTTTGTCCCGGACAAGAGGATTGATCTTGAAGGGAAGTTCTTGCCCCACTCCGCAATAACTCGAGTTAAACAAGCGAGACAGTGCTGACACCGAGTGCAAAGTCTGCAACGAAAAACAAGCAGGACGATCGCGTTGGCTTTGATCAGTGGCATCGTGCCAAAAGCGTAAATGACTTGAGGCTTCTTCACGTAAAACTTGCGAGTGTATTTGCTTTCATAATAAAGAGATGACAATCACCATAAAATAGTTGTTCAACTCGAGCAGTAGCAGCTTTGACTATTCAAGCGCAGCCGCAGAATAGCCGTCGAACGACGCAGCTCCACAACCCATTCGCGCCGCCAGCACTTCCCATGACAGGATTTCCGCTTTTGCCGAGATGAGATGGATGACGCGAGTGGCGCCTTCCGTCCCAATCACCACGCCCTCGTGAATGACCCGCAGGCGGAAAGAATCGCTGTTGTGGGCGCTTTGAGGATTGCTGATACCGCGGTTGAAGTCCAGACATCGCTGGCGAGGAGTCCGTGGCGTACGACGTCGAGTCCGAGTGTTCCTCCGGGTCTTCGTCGTCGTCCTCGTCGTCTTCATCATCGTCGTCCTCCTCTTCTTCGCCGCTCTCGGCTCGAGAATCCTCTCGCTCGGTCCCATCAGCAGTAGCTGTATCACCAAAGGCTTCGCTTACTGTGACGGACGTGGAAAACGTATTGCGCTCTTCTGTGATTCGGTTTGTCGACTTTTTGATCGCACCGCCGAAGGGCATTTCGTATCCTGGTGCAGCTGTCCCTCCTGCTTTGTATTGCTCATTGATACTGCGGAGACCAAGCCACCGACACACCTCATTGCAACGATGGCTCTCTAGAAACTTCTCCATGCCGAAGGTGCCTAAATTCCCCACTCCAAAGCCGCGCCCGTCAGCTGAGTGGATCTGAGGGTCCGTGTAGCTGTCGGCGACGCCCTGAATGTCCACAATCATCAGACGAAAGTCCGACGCCACAAAAGTAAAGTGCGAGAACGCCTGAGGCGTGTTGCGCTCACGCTCTTCCGTCGTGCTGGTCTCGCGACCAACGTACCCACTGTTGTTGCTGTACTTTACATACGCCCCGGGTAGGAATTCCTCCACTGAGCAGACGAGGGTGCCTCGCTCTCGGTCCCTCAATTTGAGCAGCCACGACCTCGCGTAACACACTTTCAGCGGCGGTTCATGCTCATTGTAGAGCGCCGCATAGTGCGCGCACACCGCCTGCATCTCCACGTCGCTCAAATAGGTGCTCGGTTCCGCGGGTCTCAAGCTCAGTTTAGCCACCAGCAACCTCGACGTGCTTCCGTCAGCTCCAAGCTCCTTCAAATACAATGTCAATAACTACAAAGCCAACAATAAAACGAACAAGCACTACCTGTAGATAGTAGGAATTCCTCAGCTGTCCTGCAGCGAAAGGAACCAAGTCCAACTTGACCCTCACCGGCGTGGAATGCCACTCCAACGTGTCCACGTCGAAGCTCAATTTATCCGCTCGTTCTCGTCGGATCCGTGAGAAATCTGGAGGACCATGAGGCACCACCGTCTTCAGCAGAGGTTGCAGTGGAGGTAGCGAACTCCCTCGTCTAGATCTTGGAGAAGGTTTCTTCCTCTCGGTACTGGTACCCGTCATCTCATTGATGATCTGGGTTTTGCGTTCCTGGTACTCTTCAGCCGTCAAATGGCCGCAGTCCAGAAGTAATTTTAACGTATTGAGCTTCTCAAAGGGACTCTGTTGGTTGCCATTGTTCTGCACGGGGAGGCGCCGGATACGCCACCGCCACGGCTAGAGGCGGCGGGGAGTGATCGAAGTTGTTGTCCATGGGGTTTTGACCCGGCGGCGGCCCAGTCCAGGCCCCGAGACGCTTGAATTCATCCCTGGACGGCGCACGACCTGGCGAGGGAGGCAATGGCGTTAGCTGGCGTTTGGCTCTTTTTCCTTCTGTATTATCACTACAGAATCTATGGATTCAGTGAATATTTTTAGGGGCTCGCTTAAGCGGAGGTTACTCTACCTGCTGCTCTTGGCGAGGCTCATGACGAGGCTCATGCAGCCGACGGGTCATGGCGTTTCTTCCGAGCAAGCGATTATAGAAGAGAAGGGTCAAAGCAGCCAATCACAGCGTTTTACTTGGTAAGATTTTCTATTTTGTATTGAGCCGTTTCAGATTGGAGACGCCACTTCAACTTTGCCAAGATAATTTTATCTTTGCCCAAGCGCAAATGTCGACACCAGCGCGTGGAGCTTTACGACCGGCAAGGCACGCGAAGAATAGCACCGGAACGTTCACAGTATGCAGGTTTTGCAACTGCTGGTGTTAGTTGTCGGCGTCGTTGTCTTCGTCCTTCTCGCGGATCACGCCAATCTCTGCCATCTTGCGGGCCAGCTGCAACATGGAAAATCAAAAACTTAATAAAATAAAATAAAGAATTGCGCGACTGACCGCAGCGGTGGGGAAGTTGTCGCTGGATGTGGCGTGGTGGTTGGCTCGCGTTCCAAACGCAGCCAGTTCTGCTTCCTCGTCGTCTTCTGTGAGTCCGTCAAAGCCGATAACCCGCTCTGGGAAAGCGACGCCATCTTTAAAGCACACAACAGTCGGCAGCACTCGGACCACGAGCTTCTCCACGAAGAACGGGGCCTTCTCGGCGTTCATCTTGAGGAATTTGCACTCGATGTGGCTGCGCGCCAGTCTCTGCAGATGCATGTCCATGATCTTGCAGCGCTCAAAGTCGCGGTGGTAAAATGCACCGCCACCAGTGGACTGCTGGTCACTTCCTTAAGGAACTCATCCTGCGTAATCTCTCTGTACTCTCCGTGGCCCTTGGCCAATAAAGTCTGCTTCTCTTCGTTCTCGTGCTTCAGCTGCTTGAGTCTGGCGGCTCGAATCCTGAAAAATAACAAAAAATATATTAACGACGGCAGGCTAAAAAATCTTGCAATAACTCACCGTTCCAGCTCGGGGTCGTCGTCCAGCAAGGCGTCGTCGTCCGAGTCGAGCTGCTCCTGCTCCTCCTGGGGCCTAATATACCCGCGGTCCTCCTTTGTCTCGGCCTGTTTGGCCGCCAGAGCGTCCTGCTGACGGCGCGTCTTCTCGGCCTGCTCCTGCTGCTCCTGTGCCTCCTTTTGGCTCGGAGTTGCTCCTGCCGGTTGTTCTTGACCTTGAGCTCCTCCATCGCGCCCTGCATGCGGTCCGACGCCTCCACATGCGCCGCAGAGTCGAACAGCCCGGAGGTGTTAGCCATGCTGAATTTCGCCGCCATGTTTGCCACACAATTTTGAATTTAAATAAAAACAAATCCAATAGTGAAACCAAGTCAAAGGTCGCAATGGGGACTCGAAACGACGCGAATGGATCTGCCACCGGTTGTTGCCGTCCGTCGAGTCCTGCATTGCATCAAGCGGTCAAGATATGACTCACAGCATGCATTTCAAGCTTTCTCTGGTGGTTTTAGCGCTGGTCGCGGCCATTGCATTGGCCACCTCGTCAACTTCGTCGGGAAGCGTCGAAGTTGGGGAAGCTGCTGGCACTCGGACGACTCCAACCGTCGACAGTGCTGGCCGTCCCGACGTATTCCAACCAGCCGAAGACTTTGGAACCAAGCCAATGAACGGTACGAAAGCGGTGGAGAGGCCGACGCCGGCGGCTCCGAGTGAGAAACAAGACGACGACGACAAGGCCAATATCACCATCGCCATGGTGGTAACGGTGCTGCTTGCGGCGGTGCTGTTGGCGGTGGGGATGTTGCTCTACGCCAGGCGGACGGCGGGCGCTGGGGGCTATGCCGACATTGGGGACGAGCGGAACTACGACTATGTCCGCATCGGACCGGACTACGCTGCCATGTAGAGCAGCAGTCCACCGATCAGCTTTCATATACTTCAGCATGTCGCGACGAGCTGCTGGTTGCGTGCATTGTCGGCGAACGAGGTTTGTTGCTGTGCTTTCGACCGCAAGGTTCCTGCGTGGCAGATACCTCTGCGAACTCGCGGCGTGTGCTCGTTTAGCGTTGTGGTCCGCCCCAGACGCGCGATGGGACGAGCGTCGAGAGCCAACAGCTCTGATTTCTGCAGTATTAGTTTCAGTCTCTCTTTCTCGACTTGAAAAAACACACTTTCTGGGAGAATCTGGGTCGGTCTTGCTGCTGGTTCTCCTCTTGCCAAGAACTCAGGATCTGTGGCTTTGACTCATCCGCTATTATACCGTCGGGAGGCTACATGGCATTGAAGTTGGCGAGGCCAACACGGTGGTACTGGCGTGTTCGTCATGCATGTCGAGTACTTTTGCCACCGCAAAGTCCATGAACTTGCTGCCCCTTGTCCGAAGCCGAAGCAGCAACTTGCCTTTCGAGCGAAGAAAATGCCTGAATCCGAGTCGGGAAATCAGTTTGGCCGCAGAAACGAGCCGCTGATGGCTGAGCAAGACGTAAAGCTGCAAGTTGGCGCTCCGCTTGCAGCGTTGGTCAGCGCGAAGTAGATTTCGAGCGCGCTGCCTGCCTGCCAATATTTGGGACGGGCTGTCCCAACGGCCTGGTTAGCAGCACCTGCCTCGCTTGCTTGCTTGCTTGCGGCCAGCGAGCGCTGTCACAAATCTAGGGGCCGATCACCTGACTGGAATCCAGCGCTTGCTGCCAGCCAGCCAGGAGCGTTCCTTCTCTTCGCCTGTTTGCTGCCTGCGTCCTCAAGTCGCTTTTTTCCGGGAGGATCATCCGCCAGCGCCACGAGTGACTCGCACAACTGCCGAATAAGATCCCCGTTAATCATTCGCGAACGCGACAGACAACGGGCTTGTGTCTGCTGCGGAGCTCGGCGATCGCCCAACCGGTTTGAAAGACGAACTACGGGGCCGGTCATGGCGGCCAAGAAAGCTGCGTACGTCGTCACCGTCGACCCGTGCGAGCAGGTGGAGCGTGCGTGGCTCGATGCCGGCCGACGGGGTGATACCAAGACCATGCAGAGTCTCCGCAAGACCCACCCCAAGTGGTTGGCGCTCGATCGCGTACGTAGCCATTTCCGTTCCGACGTCCCGCCGGTACTACTCTTGTCCGCGGTGTCTCGCCTCGTCCGATTTGCCGCCTGCCTGTCTGAAGGAGATAGTTGCTGTTGTTGACCTTTGTTGCTGTGTCTTGCAGGTTGTCGCGTCCGAAGATCGTCGGGATCGTGATGATGACGGAGAGTCTTTTGTGACTGGGAGAAGTTCCACCTGCCCACGGTGGGGGCTTCGGCGCTGCATGCTGCAGCTTGGGACGGCAACGACCAAGTGCTCGAGTTTCTGCTGAAAGAAGGACAGAAGGTCGACACCAAAGGCGGTCAAGGCGTGACGGTGCTCATGGCGACACTCATGCGTCACAACGTGCAAGCGTTGCGTGCCGTTTTCCAAGGAAGTGCTGTCGTGCAGCTCAATACGGTCGTGGATGTACGTACAAATGGCAATCGAGGGAGTCCGAGCTGGTGTTAATAATGTTTTGCGCCTCTCAGTGTCGAAAGGAAGACGCTGAGCGACTGGAGCACACGCTACGTGTTGTAAAGCTCTTGCTGAGTCATGGAGCAGACACGGAAGCTCGCGACGATGAAGGCAAGACGGCTTTGTATCTGGCCACGAACGACGAGATGTTCGAGGTGACCAAACTACTTGTGGAGCGAGGAGCACGTTTGGATACGCAGGATTCGACTGGGAGATCACTGCTACAAGCGTGTATGCAAGGCTCGTCCGGAAAGAGCGCTCTGGTGGCGAACCTGTTGATTTCACGTGGAGCACCGATCGATATTGCTGACAAGGCCGGCGAGACTCCCATGTCGGTCGCTGTCCGCCATGGAGATGTTGGAGCACTGCAATTGCTACTGAACCACCCGTCGCTATCCGACAAGGCGAAGCAGAGTGACTTCGCTAGCTGCATGTTGCTGAAAGCCGCCGAGTTTGGACAAGTCCCAGTGGTGCGCTTCTTGTTGGACGGTTCCTTCACGAGTATCGACGTCACCAATGCGAAGGGCGAGTCAGCTCTGCATCTAGCGATTATGAAGCACCACAAAGACCTCGTCCAAATTCTGTGCGCCGTCAAGTCCACCACCGAGTTGATTCTGAAAGTACGAACCAAGGACAAGAGCGAGTCGGTTCTGCACTATGCGGCGCGCTACGGGTCTCCTCAGGAGCTGCAACTGGCGCTAGCCATGTTGGGCAATGCGAGCTCGAAGGAAATTAACGCTGTGAATGCCGGCGGCTTGACGCCATTGTACCTTGCCACGACGGCACGTACTGCTGGATCAACGACCGATCGACGTGCAAAGGTCGCCCAGTTCGAGAAAGTCGGCGCGTTGCTGTTTTCCAGCGGCTCTCGCCTTTTTCGAGATGTCAAGAGCTCCTCCGACGTGGCTTTGGTGTCGACGAATGCCGCGGTGAAGCGTTGTTTGGCTATGTGGGTCACGGAATGCAGTGCGTCGCCAATGCTGTCGTCCACTGCGATCTATGACTTCTGCCTCAATTGGGTGGCGTGTGTGCAGCGCCCGCAAGCTGCAGGAAAGCAAGAAGATGGTAACGTGAACGCCAAGGTAGCAGTTCCGCTGAAACAAGAAGCCACGAAGGCCCCAGCTCCCGTGAAGAAGGACGCCCAGCAGCCACAGACAGCAGAGCAGCAGGCCGCAGCTTCCAAGACTTTAGCACCTGAGAAGCAGGGAGCCGAACAACAGCCCAATGTGCCTGCGAAAAAGAAGCTAAGGATCAGCCCGAGCCGGGGGCAAAGCTGCAAGTTGCTGCTCCCAGGAGCGCAGCCAGCGTGTGCCTTTAAGTAAGACTCTGGCTTCGCTGGTCTACGCGGGGTATGCGGCGGACTCGTTGCCACTGTTGGTGACGTTGCCACTCAAACAAGCAGAGGTCCCGCATTTCCTCGAGTTGCTGAAAAAGCTGTCGATCGATACCAAGTGCTCGATGTTGAGCAAGCTCCAGCAAGAGCTTGCGGGCGCTTGGAAGAGTGAGACTGACGATCGTAGTCAGTCTGTGAAGCCGAAAGCAGTGGAATAAGAAGGAAGCGAGGAGGAAGCGGGGAGAGTTATGAACGCAAATCCAGTCGAACGGATTGCAGCGGAGGAGGCAGGTGGGTAGTCAACGAGAACAGCAGTATGGACACGTACGAGTAGTAGCCTAAGTATCTTGTACGATATCCAAATCGACTACCAAAGAGGAGTGATGTTGTCGTATGAACTAAAGCGTGTCATGTCGACACAGCGGACCTCCCCAAGCACCAAGTTGGACTCGGTGAATGAAGCATCAGGTACAGCACAAAATCGTGTGGTTTATTTACTGCTCGCTGCAGCCGCGTGTCAACTGCAGCGCTTTTTAGACAGAGAAGGAAGAGACTCCACTAACTGGGGACAATCTACAGGGTCTCGGCGTCCGGGGCGATGGGCACGAGGTTGCCAGCGCCCTTGAAGGTCTCGAGGATGTTGGCCTGCTCGCTCAGGATGAGGCGGTCGCGGTTGTTGCCGAGCTCGGCCAGCTTGCGCCAGCGAGCGTAGTCCTCCGGGTTGCGCTTGTCTCCGTGGGCGTCCTCGGGGTGCTCCCAGTGGCCCTTGGAGAAGCCGATCATGGTGGTGATCTTGGCGTTCTTGATGTCGTACACGAGGCTCACGATGGTGCCGGTCTCCTCGAGCCAGTTGCACTGCCACAGCTCACCGGGGCGGATGCACTGGAAGGCGACGGTCTGGTAGTTGAGACGGCCGGCCATAGGGCCGCCGTGGATCGAGTAAACGATGCGGTTCTCCGAGAAGAACCACATCTCGTAGCGCCACTTCTCGGGCTTGCCATCGGCGCCCTCAGCGTCGTAGTCGTAGAGCAGGTGGAGGTCACGGATGTCCTCGTCGAACGACGGGTGCAGGGGGTGTTGGTGTGGTATCCGGGCACGGCGAGCGGCATGGCGACTTGGAGTTTTCAGGCTTGAGACTTTGACGGCAAGTTGAAAAGTGAGAGGCATTGGAGCTCCGATAGCTCACCGCGGTGTTTGTGACCATCGAGGCCGCGTGGCCTGTTTTCCCTGCCGAGTGGCTCAAATACCTCCGGCACCTGGACGTGAGGCTGCGTGTAGTCGGGGCCCGGCTCCTGTGAGTGATGAGTGCGTTGGCAAGAAAGCAGCGCCGACGGCAAGCTTTCCCGAGCCATGTGTAGGTGTAGGAGAGATAGCGAAGGCGTTGGTGCCCATTTCCAACGAGTTTGTCGCGACGTATTGTACGCGCGCAATCGAGCGCCGTTCGCGTCAACCGATGGAAAGCACATCCATTAGCTACTGCCAGCGGTCAAGGAAACAGCTTCATGTGGTGTAAGAGCGGAGCCACATTGCGATCAGCTGGACCATGGCTCGCCATCACTTTGATGTGCCAAGTGCTCTCTGCAATGTTGGGGACCGGACTCTGGGCTGCAAGGGCAACGAGGCCGCGGACCTTGGCGCCTGCTTTCGAGGCGGCCTTGCTGCAAGCGCCCTGAGCTCGCCACGTATCGCCATTGACTCTGGTCCTTGTCTGCTGGATTGGTCACGGCCGTCCTGGCATCAGCTGCGCTGGAAGCTGCTGGCAGCGCACGCGAGATTTGCGGTAGACTTGATGAAAGCTGCGAAAAAGAGTGCCGACCAAAGTTCATCGCACCGTCGATGAACTTTGCCTTGCAGGAAGCGAGCGAGTCGAGGTGTTGTCGTTGGGGAACTGCGATCGCTTCCCACGTCGGACAATTTAATCGGACCTTTGCAAAGCGCTTAATCAGCATGAAGTTTCGATGGGAAACTCTTTAGGAGCAGTGCAGCGTTCTCGACAAGAACCGGTCTGTGGTAAGGAGGTCTCAGTTGCATTCTCCTCTCGCTGTCGCTAAGAAATTGACGCTGAACTCCCACGGGTTCACCATACAGTCTCGCAAGGCAACGGTCGATTACCGGGACAAAATGAAGGCCGAGCTAGACGACTTGGCAGCTTTGACGTATCCGCACCAAGCTCGGTTTTACGGGCTCTGTTATTCTAACCAGATTCGTTTGAGTTGCAGTCGAGCGAAAGGTTTGTACTCAATTCACTTTGACTTTAGCTGTTAGGCTAGTTATGCTTCGCTAGCTGACTGTGCTATCTCTCTCATCTACAGAGTCTCGGCATCCGGCGCAATCGGGACAAGGTCACCAGGGCCACGGTAGTTCTCGAGAATCTTGGCCTGCTCGCAGAGCACGAGACGGTCACGGTGGTTGCCGTACTCGGCCAACTTGCGCCAACGGTTAAAGTCCTCGGGGTTGCGCTTGTCCCCGTGGGCCTCCTCGCTGTGTTCCCAGTGGCCCTTGGAGAAAGCGCACATGGTGGTGATCATTTGCTGCTGGATGTCGTACACCTGGCTCACGATGGTGCCGGTCTCCTCGAGCCAATTGCACTGCCACAGCTCGCCCGGACGAATGCACTGGAACGCCACCGTCTGGTAGTTGAGACGACCAGCCATGGGACCGCCGTGGATCGAGTACACGATTCGGGTCGGCGACATGTACCACAACTCGTAGCGCCATTTACGGACCTGACCGTCCTCCTCCTTGACATCGTAGTCGTAGACCAAGTGCAGGTCGCGGATGTCCTTGTCGAACGAAGGGTCCAACGGCGTGTTGGTGTGGTATCCAGGCACGGCGAGCGGCATCGAGGCTTTGGTTTCGGTAGACGTGCTTTCGGGAAGGCAAGATGGGGAATGGAGATTGGTGAATCCTTTCGTGCTGTGCGTGCGCCTGCAGTGACCCTACCAAGACCTCCAAGCACCTCGTTGCGCGTAGCTTTTGCGCGTCATACATTGGCATGAACGAGATCAATGCTACTTTCACACGTAGATATCTATTGGTTATCTGTCCCACAAGCGCCTCGATCTACTTCTTGCAGCGCTAACTCATTCCCTAGGCAACGGAATTGCAAGCCATTTCGACCGGTCATGAAGGCGTCGAAACTCGCTAGCAATTCGGCTGCATTGGTCTGTGGCAGCATCAGCAGTAGCGGAAGCACATCCGCCGAGAAGCCCGAGCAGACCGCCAAATGCAACCTTGTCGTCAGCTTGTCGCTCGCTTTCGCAGGAACGTTGGCGATCCACTTCCTGCAGAACTCATCCAACAACTTGCCACCGGCTTCGTCCTGACACTCGGCCAGCCACTGATTGAGACACTGTCGAGCTTGTAGAGGCAAACAGACCTGGTGTCCTTGACTTCCAAAAGCATGTGCTTGATCGGCAAGAAGCGTAGCGCCTTGAACCAGCAACACCTCCATCTTCTTCTGTCGATCGTGAAATAGTTCGTCTCCATCCTCCAGACGAGATTCTGTCGTCGTACTCGCCACAAACAAAGGTGTCGAGCCGCTCCCATCGGTCTTATCCAGCACTTCGCTTCGGCTCTCCGCATCCATTTGTTGCCAAAAGCTGACCAACTTCTCAACGTCACGTGCAGTGCCGACGCGAGACGCCAAGTGGAAAACGGACTCGCCAGGATTTGAGACCGCGTGAAGACTGAGGCCGTCGGAGTCTAACTCGCAGAGGATTTTCAGCACTTCGGTCTTGTTCTGCGCAATTGCAAGATGCATCGCCGTCTCTCCAGCAGCGTTCTGGTAGGCAACACTCGCATAGCCATCCGACACCAAAAGCCGCACGATCTCCACAGAGTTCGCCGTCACCGCTCGGAGCAACACGCTGCCAGCAAAATCGAGCCGACCGCGAGTTGGCACGAGAGCGTGATGGTTCAGTAAGATCTGCATCATGATTACAAGACCTTTTCGGATCACCATCGACAGTGGAGACTCGCCGTGCTTGTCTTGCACATCGATCGACGCCCCACGACTCACCAGCAGATTAGTCACCACGAGACTCTCCTCTTCGATGGCGCAGTGCAATGGCGTTTGGCCGTTCTACCAAGAGAAGATCATGTCAGAACGTCGTAGCTTATGTAGGAAAGTTGGAGCGTCATACCTCGTCCTGACAATCGACTGTCGCTCCACCATCCAGCAAAAGTTTGGCCGCTTCGTAAAGTCCGTCGCACGTGGTGTAGTGCAGAGCAGTCTTCTTGGCCTGTTTTCACAGTTAGGTTAGTAGGTTTTGCGGTATCCTTTCTCCACTCGACAAACGTACGCTGCTGCGAGCATCCGGGTTGGCACCAAAGCGGAAAAACAGTTTCAGGACGGCGCTCGACTTAGCGACGCGCTCAGCATGCTCTTGTCGACACTGCCGCACACCGAAAGTCAGTGGACGAGCCCTCCTGCACTTCTAAATCATTACGACGCACATCCATGACGAGGTTCCTCAGCACGGTCTCTCGATCTCGAAATACCCGACGAGTGTCTGGTAGACTGTGCCGCATCAACATCGACATGATCGGAGTCAACTGCCAGTCGTCACCAGTGTCAGGGTCTTCTCCACTGCTGAGGAGCTGCTCCAGCCGCGCAAGATCGCTGTCCCACGCTGCTTGGTGCAATTCAGGGCAGTGCTCGCTGTGCATTTCTTGGTGAAGGATCTTTCTCGTGCTGGTAGTTGCTAAGTGACGGCTCGCTTCACCACCTATGCCACGAGACTGGAGACGGAAGTGGATTGAATGCCGGTTCACTTGTGCAAGAGAGTGCAAGACGCGAAATGGACTCCTCGAGGAACCGCTCGAACGTTCACTTGGAAAACGCCGTCGTGGAACCACGATCGTCGCCTGTCAATTTCGTTGCGTCGCCCGATACCTATCGCTGCCGCCGAACCAGCCAGTTCATAGCCACGCTCGGCTGATGACCTCGCCAGTGACTTGATTCGTGGAGACGTCCGTCGTAACGGACTATAAATGCCATTGCGTATCACTAAGCCACACCCTGGCCCTTGCTGGCTTGTGACGACCGCGGCAGCGACTTCAATTGACGCCACGAAAGAAACTGCGGAAAGTGGCTGGCTGGTTGCGCCGTCCTAAAGCTTACTACCACCCGGTTTCGCTGCTGCACGCCAGTCTTTTGAAGAAATAGTCTTCGGTGGTGAAGTCGGAAAAGATGACTCTGCTGCAGGCGAAACGCTTTCCGTTTGAGCATGCCTGACGACGCAGCGCCGCGTGGATTTGGCGTGGCGTTCAAATACCACCGACCTCATTCCTCTCCGTCTATTGCTTCGCCACGCGAGCGTTGAAGGAACCGGCGAACCCAGGAATCAGAGGCGACAAAGTTCTCCTGCCCGGAAAACATTCTCTTGGCCAAGTCGCGGACATTTTGGTAGGTGAACCGGGCACCTCCACCTGCGGCGTTTTGCCTCTGCATTTGCTCGTCGAGGGCCTCTCGCAGATGCTGTTCTTGCTGTTGAGTCAGCAGCGGTGTACAACCACCCCCACGCAGCCTGACAACCCCTCGACGTTACCGCCTGTCCTCAACGCGAGCGACTCTTCACAAGTCTGCTTGGGTGCGCCTTGACTGGTTGCCAAGCGGCCTCGCAGACGCTTCATGTAGTTAGGCTAAGCCAGGATCAATCTCAGTTCTCTTTTCTCCTTCTCGAACTCAAGTGGCTTTGGCATTTTGAGAATTCTCAAATCAGTCGACCTGCCACACCCGTCGGCCAAATCGCCCACAATGAACCGCTCCAAGGACAAGGACGACAAGGAGCGCTACCTCACGTACTCCATCATTGTCAAGCATGGTGACATGGAGAAGGGCATTCAAGATGAAGTCGTCTCCAAAAAGATGGCCAAGTTCGGTGATGGCAGCCCGAAGGAGTTCCTCGAGTGGGTCTATCACTTCAACCAGCTCGCCAAGCTCAAAGGCTGGAGCGAGGAAGACAAGTTCTGCAACGCCCACGTGTTACTGAAGGCGACCTCCTCGACG
>JAAVTG010000372.1:0-35581 GCA_011947345.1 Phytophthora quininea
CAATCAGCGATCCGCATCGATAACAACGGCTGCATCACCGATTGGGCTGAAACTCAGAGAAATGTTTTCATATACGCGGAACATGATGATAGTCTGATGTGACAGAGACAGGTCCATCAGCCAATCAGCGATCAGTACGATTGCAGTGGCTGTGGCTACACCTGTTTGGGCTGAAAACTGGGAACTACGTTTATATATGTGGGGAAGAAGATGGTGATAGTCTGAAGTGACAGAGACAGGCCCATCAGCCAATCAGCGATCAGCGGAGATAATGCGGCTGTAAACACCGTTTGGGCTGAAAACCTGTGGAAGTACGCTTTCATATACGGGGAACATGATGGTGATAGTCACATGTGACAGAGACAGGCCCATCACCCAATCAGCGATCAGGAAGGATAGCTATGGCCGGAATTACCGGATTGGGATGAAAACGGGAGACGACGCGTTTTCGTATGTGGGGAAGAAGATGGTGATGGTTTGCAGAAACTGGCATCCGCCGCCAATGAGCGTTCACATACGCCATTGTGCATCGTACGCCCGACTCAATAGGAAACAGTGAAGAGATATGTTTCGACGCAAGGTGAACTTGCTGGCGGGACTCAACGAAGAACATAATGAAAGTACGTACTGAGTATGTGATTATGAGACAAATGGTGTGTATGTCGAATATACATAGCAACTGAATGCGTATAGGTTTGAATGTTTGTATAGTGAGTGTATGCATGTATCATTGAGGTTGTAAAGTCTGTTGTCGAGGGAGAATATGTGTCGAATAAGCGTGTTGTATCATATAGATGTGTGTTAAAGGGTGAGTGTGTATGTAGCTAGTTAATGTGTGTAGATATAATAGAAGTAGGAAACAGGTATGGATGACTATGCGGAGTGTTAGTGTATTGGGAATGTTGAAGGTGTGAGTGTTGTAGTGTAGAGTGGATAGGTGTACTATATATATGGTCGGCGCTACATATGTATCGCACTAAAATGACGTCGCGTTATGGGCTCTATTTTGGGCTTTTGCTGCTGTTTATTCCTGTAGCGCTGCTTTTTAGCGCCCAAATGAGTACTGCTCGATACACTATTTTCGGTTATCAGACGATACTGACGGTAATACGGATCACAGCATAATGAAACTAAGTGTAACTGGGTTATTCAGTATGGCGAACACGATGGTGATACTCTGAGCGAGCAGAAACAGGCGCATCCGCCAATCAGCGATCCGCATCGATAACAACGGCTGTACTCCACCGATTGGGCTGAAAACTCAGAGAAATATGTTTTCATATACGGAACATGATGGTGATAGTCTGATGTGACAGAGACAGGTCCATCAGCCAATCAGCGATCAGTACCGATTGCTGCGGCTGTATACACCCGTTTGGGCTGAAAACTTGGGAGACTACGTTTTCATATGTGGGGAAGAAGATGATGATAGTCTGAAGTGACAGAGACAGGCCCATCAGCCAATCAACGATCAGCGGAGATAACTGCGGCTGTAAACACCCGTTTGGGCTGAAAACCTGTGGAAGTATGTTTTCATATACGGGAACATGATGGTGATAGTCACATGTGACAGAGACAGGCCCACCACCCAATCAGCGATCAGGAAGGATAGCTATGGCCGGAATTACCGGATTGGGATGAAAACGTGGGAGACGACGTTTTCGTATGTGGGGAAGAAGATGGTGATGGTTTGCAGCGACAGAAACTGGTGCATCCGCCAATGAGCGTTCACACACGCCATTGCAGGCATCGTACGCCCGACTCAATCGAAACAGTGAAGAGATATGTTTCGACGCAAGGTGAACTTGCTGGCGGGACTCAACGAAGAACATAATGAAAGTACGTACTTGAGTATGTGATTATGAGACAAATGGTGTGTAAGGTCGAATTATACATAGCAACTGAATGTGCGTATGTAGGTTTGAATGTTTGTATAGTGCGAGTGTATGCAGCGTATCATTGGAGGTTGGGAAGTCTGTTGTCGAGGGAGAATATGTGTCGAATAAGCGTGTTGTATCATATATAGATGTGTGTATGGGAACGACAAAAACGTATGTAGACTAGTTACTGAAACGAGGATCAATAATAAGTAGTGGAAACAGGTCATGGATGACTATGCGTGCGAGAGTGTTATTTGTTATTGGGAATCGTATGAAGGTGAGTGAGTGTACGTTCGTGTAGAGTAGGAGTAGGTGTCTATATATATATGGTCGGCGCTACATATGTATCGCACTAAAATGACGTCGCGTTATGGGCTCTATTTTGGGCTTTTGCTGCTGTTTATTCCTGTAGCGCTGCTTTTTAGCGCCCAAATGAGTACTGCTCGATACACTATTTTCGGTTATCAGACGATACTGACGGTAATACGGATCACAGCATAATGAAACTAAGTGTAACTGGGTTATTCAGTATGGCGAACACGATGGTGATACTCTGAGCGAGCAGAAACAGGCGCATCCGCCAATCAGCGATCCGCATCGATAACAACGGCTGTACTCCACCGATTGGGCTGAAAACTCAGAGAAATATGTTTTCATATACGCGGAACATGATGGTGATAGTCTGATGTGACAGAGACAGGTCCATCAGCCAATCAGCGATCAGTACCGATTGCTGCGGCTGTATACACCCGTTTGGGCTGAAAACTTGGGAGACTACGTTTTCATATGTGGGGAAGAAGATGATGATAGTCTGAAGTGACAGAGACAGGCCCATCAGCCAATCAACGATCAGCGGAGATAACTGCGGCTGTAAACACCCGTTTGGGCTGAAAACCTGTGGAAGTATGTTTTCATATACGGGGAACATGATGGTGATAGTCACATGTGACAGAGACAGGCCCACCACCCAATCAGCGATCGGGAAGGATAGCTATGGCCGGAATTACCGGATTGGGATGAAAACGTGGGAGACGACGTTTTCGTATGTGGGGAAGAAGATGGTGATGGTTTGCAGCGACAGAAACTGGTGCATCCGCCAATGAGCGTTCACACACGCCATTGCAGGCATCGTACGCCCGACTCAATCGAAACAGTGAAGAGATATGTTTCGACGCAAGGTGAACTTGCTGGCGGGACTCAACGAAGAACATAATGAAAGTACGTACTTGAGTATGTGATTATGAGACAAATGGTGTGTAAGGTCGAATTATACATAGCAACTGAATGTGCGTATGTAGGTTTGAATGTTTGTATAGTGCGAGTGTATGCAGCGTATCATTGGAGGTTGGGAAGTCTGTTGTCGAGGGAGAATATGTGTCGAATAAGCGTGTTGTATCATATATAGATGTGTGTATGGGAACGACAAAAACGTATGTAGACTAGTTACTGAAACGAGGATCAATAATAAGTAGTGGAAACAGGTCATGGATGACTATGCGTGCGAGAGTGTTATTTGTTATTGGGAATCGTATGAAGGTGAGTGAGTGTACGTTCGTGTAGAGTAGGAGTAGGTGTCTATATATATATGGTCGGCGCTACATATGTATCGCACTAAAATGACGTCGCGTTATGGGCTCTATTTTGGGCTTGTGCTGCTGTTTATTCCTGTAGCGCGCTGCTTTTTAGCGCCCAAATGAGTACTGCTCGATACACTATTTTCGGTTATCAGACGATACTGACGGTAATACTGATCACAGCATAATGAAACTAAGTGTAACTGGGTTATTCAGTATGGCGAACACGATGGTGATACTCTGAGCGAGCAGAAACAGGCGCATCCGCCAATCAGCGATCCGCATCGATAACAACGGCTGTACTCCACCGATTGGGCTGAAAACTCAGAGAAATATGTTTTCATATACGCGGAACATGATGGTGATAGTCTGATGTGACAGAGACAGGTCCATCAGCCAATCAGCGATCAGTACCGATTGCTGCGGCTGTATACACCCGTTTGGGCTGAAAACTTGGGAGACTACGTTTTCATATGTGGGGAAGAAGATGATGATAGTCTGAAGTGACAGAGACAGGCCCATCAGCCAATCAACGATCAGCGGAGATAACTGCGGCTGTAAACACCCGTTTGGGCTGAAAACCTGTGGAAGTATGTTTTCATATACGGGGAACATGATGGTGATAGTCACATGTGACAGAGACAGGCCCACCACCCAATCAGCGATCGGGAAGGATAGCTATGGCCGGAATTACCGGATTGGGATGAAAACGTGGGAGACGACGTTTTCGTATGTGGGGAAGAAGATGGTGATGGTTTGCAGCGACAGAAACTGGTGCATCCGCCAATGAGCGTTCACACACGCCATTGCAGGCATCGTACGCCCGACTCAATCGAAACAGTGAAGAGATATGTTTCGACGCAAGGTGAACTTGCTGGCGGGACTCAACGAAGAACATAATGAAAGTACGTACTTGAGTATGTGATTATGAGACAAATGGTGTGTAAGGTCGAATTATACATAGCAACTGAATGTGCGTATGTAGGTTTGAATGTTTGTATAGTGCGAGTGTATGCAGCGTATCATTGGAGGTTGGGAAGTCTGTTGTCGAGGGAGAATATGTGTCGAATAAGCGTGTTGTATCATATATAGATGTGTGTATGGGAACGACAAAAACGTATGTAGACTAGTTACTGAAACGAGGATCAATAATAAGTAGTGGAAACAGGTCATGGATGACTATGCGTGCGAGTGTTATTTGTTATTGGGAATCGTATGAAGGTGAGTGAGTGTACGTTCGTGTAGAGTAGGAGTAGGTGTCTATATATATATGGTCGGCGCTACATATGTATCGCACTAAAATGACGTCGCGTTATGGGCTCTATTTTGGGCTTTGCTGTTTATTCCTGTAGCGCGCTGCTTTTTAGCGCCCAAATGAGTACTGCTCGATACACTATTTTCGGTTATCAGACGATACTGACGGTAATACTGATCACAGCATAATGAAACTAAGTGTAACTGGGTTATTCAGTATGGCGAACACGATGGTGATACTCTGAGCGAGCAGAAACAGGCGCATCCGCCAATCAGCGATCCGCATCGATAACAACGGCTGTACTCCACCGATTGGGCTGAAAACTCAGAGAAATATGTTTTCATATACGCGGAACATGATGGTGATAGTCTGATGTGACAGAGACAGGTCCATCAGCCAATCAGCGATCAGTACCGATTGCTGCGGCTGTATACACCCGTTTGGGCTGAAAACTTGGGAGACTACGTTTTCATATGTGGGGAAGAAGATGATGATAGTCTGAAGTGACAGAGACAGGCCCATCAGCCAATCAACGATCAGCGGAGATAACTGCGGCTGTAAACACCCGTTTGGGCTGAAAACCTGTGGAAGTATGTTTTCATATACGGGGAACATGATGGTGATAGTCACATGTGACAGAGACAGGCCCACCACCCAATCAGCGATCGGGAAGGATAGCTATGGCCGGAATTACCGGATTGGGATGAAAACGTGGGAGACGACGTTTTCGTATGTGGGGAAGAAGATGGTGATGGTTTGCAGCGACAGAAACTGGTGCATCCGCCAATGAGCGTTCACACACGCCATTGCAGGCATCGTACGCCCGACTCAATCGAAACAGTGAAGAGATATGTTTCGACGCAAGGTGAACTTGCTGGCGGGACTCAACGAAGAACATAATGAAAGTACGTACTTGAGTATGTGATTATGAGACAAATGGTGTGTAAGGTCGAATTATACATAGCAACTGAATGTGCGTATGTAGGTTTGAATGTTTGTATAGTGCGAGTGTATGCAGCGTATCATTGGAGGTTGGGAAGTCTGTTGTCGAGGGAGAATATGTGTCGAATAAGCGTGTTGTATCATATATAGATGTGTGTATGGGAACGACAAAAACGTATGTAGACTAGTTACTGAAACGAGGATCAATAATAAGTAGTGGAAACAGGTCATGGATGACTATGCGTGCGAGAGTGTTATTTGTTATTGGGAATCGTATGAAGGTGAGTGAGTGTACGTTCGTGTAGAGTAGGAGTAGGTGTCTATATATATATGGTCGGCGCTACATATGTATCGCACTAAAATGACGTCGCGTTATGGGCTCTATTTTGGGCTTGTGCTGCTGTTTATTCCTGTAGCGCGCTGCTTTTTAGCGCCCAAATGAGTACTGCTCGATACACTATTTTCGGTTATCAGACGATACTGACGGTAATACGGATCACAGCATAATGAAACTAAGTGTAACTGGGTTATTCAGTATGGCGAACACGATGGTGATACTCTGAGCGAGCAGAAACAGGCGCATCCGCCAATCAGCGATCCGCATCGATAACAACGGCTGTACTCCACCGATTGGGCTGAAAACTCAGAGAAATATGTTTTCATATACGCGGAACATGATGGTGATAGTCTGATGTGACAGAGACAGGTCCATCAGCCAATCAGCGATCAGTACCGATTGCTGCGGCTGTATACACCCGTTTGGGCTGAAAACTTGGGAGACTACGTTTTCATATGTGGGGAAGAAGATGATGATAGTCTGAAGTGACAGAGACAGGCCCATCAGCCAATCAACGATCAGCGGAGATAACTGCGGCTGTAAACACCCGTTTGGGCTGAAAACTTGTGGAAGTATGTTTTCATATACGGGGAACATGATGGTGATAGTCACATGTGACAGAGACAGGCCCACCACCCAATCAGCGATCGGGAAGGATAGCTATGGCCGGAATTACCGGATTGGGATGAAAACGTGGGAGACGACGTTTTCGTATGTGGGGAAGAAGATGGTGATGGTTTGCAGCGACAGAAACTGGTGCATCCGCCAATGAGCGTTCACACACGCCATTGCAGGCATCGTACGCCCGACTCAATCGAAACAGTGAAGAGATATGTTTCGACGCAAGGTGAACTTGCTGGCGGGACTCAACGAAGAACATAATGAAAGTACGTACTTGAGTATGTGATTATGAGACAAATGGTGTGTAAGGTCGAATTATACATAGCAACTGAATGTGCGTATGTAGGTTTGAATGTTTGTATAGTGCGAGTGTATGCAGCGTATCATTGGAGGTTGGGAAGTCTGTTGTCGAGGGAGAATATGTGTCGAATAAGCGTGTTGTATCATATATAGATGTGTGTATGGGAACGACAAAAACGTATGTAGACTAGTTACTGAAACGAGGATCAATAATAAGTAGTGGAAACAGGTCATGGATGACTATGCGTGCGAGAGTGTTATTTGTTATTGGGAATCGTATGAAGGTGAGTGAGTGTACGTTCGTGTAGAGTAGGAGTAGGTGTCTATATATATATGGTCGGCGCTACATATGTATCGCACTAAAATGACGTCGCGTTATGGGCTCTATTTTGGGCTTTGCTGCTGTTTATTCCTGTAGCGCGCTGCTTTTTAGCGCCCAAATGAGTACTGCTCGATACACTATTTTCGGTTATCAGACGATACTGACGGTAATACGGATCACAGCATAATGAAACTAAGTGTAACTGGGTTATTCAGTATGGCGAACACGATGGTGATACTCTGAGCGAGCAGAAACAGGCGCATCCGCCAATCAGCGATCCGCATCGATAACAACGGCTGTACTCCACCGATTGGGCTGAAAACTCAGAGAAATATGTTTTCATATACGCGGAACATGATGGTGATAGTCTGATGTGACAGAGACAGGTCCATCAGCCAATCAGCGATCAGTACCGATTGCTGCGGCTGTATACACCCGTTTGGGCTGAAAACTTGGGAGACTACGTTTTCATATGTGGGGAAGAAGATGATGATAGTCTGAAGTGACAGAGACAGGCCCATCAGCCAATCAACGATCAGCGGAGATAACTGCGGCTGTAAACACCCGTTTGGGCTGAAAACTTGTGGAAGTATGTTTTCATATACGGGGAACATGATGGTGATAGTCACATGTGACAGAGACAGGCCCACCACCCAATCAGCGATCGGGAAGGATAGCTATGGCCGGAATTACCGGATTGGGATGAAAACGTGGGAGACGACGTTTTCGTATGTGGGGAAGAAGATGGTGATGGTTTGCAGCGACAGAAACTGGTGCATCCGCCAATGAGCGTTCACACACGCCATTGCAGGCATCGTACGCCCGACTCAATCGAAACAGTGAAGAGATATGTTTCGACGCAAGGTGAACTTGCTGGCGGGACTCAACGAAGAACATAATGAAAGTACGTACTTGAGTATGTGATTATGAGACAAATGGTGTGTAAGGTCGAATTATACATAGCAACTGAATGTGCGTATGTAGGTTTGAATGTTTGTATAGTGCGAGTGTATGCAGCGTATCATTGGAGGTTGGGAAGTCTGTTGTCGAGGGAGAATATGTGTCGAATAAGCGTGTTGTATCATATATAGATGTGTGTATGGGAACGACAAAAACGTATGTAGACTAGTTACTGAAACGAGGATCAATAATAAGTAGTGGAAACAGGTCATGGATGACTATGCGTGCGAGTGTTATTTGTTATTGGGAATCGTATGAAGGTGAGTGAGTGTACGTTCGTGTAGAGTAGGAGTAGGTGTCTATATATATATGGTCGGCGCTACATATGTATCGCACTAAAATGACGTCGCGTTATGGGCTCTATTTTGGGCTTTTGCTGCTGTTTATTCCTGTAGCGCGCTGCTTTTTAGCGCCCAAATGAGTACTGCTCGATACACTATTTTCGGTTATCAGACGATACTGACGGTAATACGGATCACAGCATAATGAAACTAAGTGTAACTGGGTTATTCAGTATGGCGAACACGATGGTGATACTCTGAGCGAGCAGAAACAGGCGCATCCGCCAATCAGCGATCCGCAACGATAACAACGGCTGTACTCCACCGGTTGAGCTGAAAACTCAGAGAAATATGTTTTCATATACGCGGAACATGATGGTGATAGTCCCATGTGACAGAGACAGGTCCATCAGCCAATCAGCGATCAGTACCGATTGCTGCGGCTGTATACACCGTTTGGGCTGAAAACTTGGGAGACTACGTTTTCATATGTGGGGAAGAAGATGATGATAGTCTGAAGTGACAGAGACAGGCCCATCAGCCAATCAACGATCAGCGGAGATAACTGCGGCTGTAAACACCCGTTTGGGCTGAAAACTTGTGGAAGTATGTTTTCATATACGGGGAACATGATGGTGATAGTCACATGTGACAGAGACAGGCCCACCACCCAATCAGCGATCGGGAAGGATAGCTATGGCCGGAATTACCGGATTGGGATGAAAACGTGGGAGACGACGTTTTCGTATGTGGGGAAGAAGATGGTGATGGTTTGCAGCGACAGAAACTGGTGCATCCGCCAATGAGCGTTCACACACGCCATTGCAGGCATCGTACGCCCGACTCAATCGAAACAGTGAAGAGATATGTTTCGACGCAAGGTGAACTTGCTGGCGGGACTCAACGAAGAACATAATGAAAGTACGTACTTGAGTATGTGATTATGAGACAAATGGTGTGTAAGGTCGAATTATACATAGCAACTGAATGTGCGTATGTAGGTTTGAATGTTTGTATAGTGCGAGTGTATGCAGCGTATCATTGGAGGTTGGGAAGTCTGTTGTCGAGGGAGAATATGTGTCGAATAAGCGTGTTGTATCATATATAGATGTGTGTATGGGAACGACAAAAACGTATGTAGACTAGTTACTGAAACGAGGATCAATAATAAGTAGTGGAAACAGGTCATGGATGACTATGCGTGCGAGAGTGTTATTTGTTATTGGGAATCGTATGAAGGTGAGTGAGTGTACGTTCGTGTAGAGTAGGAGTAGGTGTCTATATATATATGGTCGGCGCTACATATGTATCGCACTAAAATGACGTCGCGTTATGGGCTCTATTTTGGGCTTTTGCTGCTGTTTATTCCTGTAGCGCGCTGCTTTTAGCGCCCAAATGAGTACTGCTCGATACACTATTTTCGGTTATCAGACGATACTGACGGTAATACGGATCACAGCATAATGAAACTAAGTGTAACTGGGTTATTCAGTATGGCGAACAGGATGGTGATACTCTGAGCGAGCAGAAACAGGCGCATCCGCCAATCAGCGATCCGCAACGATAACAACGGCTGCACTCCACCGGTTGAGCTGAAAACTTGGGAGACTACGTTTTCATATACGGAGAACATGATGGTGACAGTCCCATGTGACAGAGACAGGCCCATCAGCCAATCAGCGATCAGGAACGATTGCTGCGGCTGTACATACCGGTTTAGGCTGAAAACGTAGGGGACGACGCTTTCATATACGGGGAAGAAGATGGTGATAGTGTGAAAAGACAGAGACAGGCCCATCACCCAATCAGCGATCGGGAAGGATAGCTATGGCCGTAATTACCGGATTGGGATGAAAACGTGGGAGACGACGTTTTCGTATGTGGGGAAGAAGATGGTGATGGTTTGCAGCGACAGAAACTGGTGCATCGGCCAATGAGCGTTCACACACGCCATTGCAGGCATCGTACGCCCGACTCAATCGAAACAGTGAAGAGATATGTTTCGACGCAAGGTGAACTTGCTGGCGGGACTCAACGAAGAACATAATGAAAGTACGTACTTGAGTATGTGATTATGAGACAAATGGTGTGTAAGGTCGGAATATGTGCAGCAACTGAATGTGCGTATGTAGGTTTGAATGTTTGTATAGTGCGAGTGTATGCAGCGTATCATTGGAGGTTGGGAAGTCTGTTGTCGAGGGAGAATATGTGTCGAATAAGCGTGTTGTATCATATATAGATGTGTGTATGGGAACGACAAAAACGTATGTAGACTAGTTACTGAAACGAGGATCAATAATAAGTAGTGGAAACAGGTCATGGATGACTATGCGTGCGAGAGTGTTATTTGTTATTGGGAATCGTATGAAGGTGAGTGAGTGTACGTTCGTGTAGAGTAGGAGTAGGTGTCTATATATATATGGTCGGCGCTACATATGTATCGCACTAAAATGACGTCGCGTTATGGGCTCTATTTTGGGCTTTTGCTGCTGTTTATTCCTGTAGCGCGCTGCTTTTTAGCGCCCAAATGAGTACTGCTCGATACACTATTTTCGGTTATCAGACGATACTGACGGTAATACGGATCACAGCATAATGAAACTAAGTGTAACTGGGTTATTCAGTATGGCGAACAGGATGGTGATACTCTGAGCGAGCAGAAACAGGCGCATCCGCCAATCAGCGATCCGCAACGATAACAACGGCTGCACTCCACCGGTTGAGCTGAAAACTTGGGAGAATATGTTTTCATATACGGAGAACATGATGGTGACAGTCCCATGTGACAGAGACAGGTCCATCAGCCAATCAGCGATCAGGAACGATTGCTGCGGCTGTACATACCGGTTTAGGCTGAAAACGTAGGGGACGACGCTTTCATATACGGGGAAGAAGATGGTGATAGTGTGAAAAGACAGAGACAGCCCCATCACCCAATCAGCGATCGGGAAGGATAGCTATGGCCGTAATTACCGGATTGGGATGAAAACGTGGGAGACGACGTTTTCGTATGTGGGGAAGAAGATGGTGATGGTTTGCAGCGACAGAAACTGGTGCATCCGCCAATGAGCGTTCACACACGCCATTGCAGGCATCGTACGCCCGACTCAATCGAAACAGTGAAGAGATATGTTTCGACGCAAGGTGAACTTGCTGGCGGGACTCAACGAAGAACATAATGAAAGTACGTACTTGAGTATGTGATTATGAGACAAATGGTGTGTAAGGTCGAATTATACATAGCAACTGAATGTGCGTATGTAGGTTTGAATGTTTGTATAGTGCGAGTGTATGCAGCGTATCATTGGAGGTTGGGAAGTCTGTTGTCGAGGGAGAATATGTGTCGAATAAGCGTGTTGTATCATATATAGATGTGTGTATGGGAACGACAAAAACGTATGTAGACTAGTTACTGAAACGAGGATCAATAATAAGTAGTGGAAACAGGTCATGGATGACTATGCGTGCGAGAGTGTTATTTGTTATTGGGAATCGTATGAAGGTGAGTGAGTGTACGCTTGTGTAGAGTACGCGTAGGTGTAGCTATATATATATGGTCGGCGCTACATATGTATCGCACTAAAATGACGTCGCGTTATGGGCTCTATTTTGGGCTTTTGCTGCTGTTTATTCCTGTAGCGCGCTGCTTTTTAGCGCCCAAATGAGTACTGCTCGATACACTATTTTCGGTTATCAGACGATACTGACGGTAATACGGATCACAGCATAATGAAACTAAGTGTAACTGGGTTATTCAGTATGGCGAACAGGATGGTGATACTCTGAGCGAGCAGAAACAGGCGCATCCGCCAATCAGCGATCCGCAACGATAACAACGGCTGCACTCCACCGGTTGAGCTGAAAACTTGGGAGACTACGTTTTCATATACGGAGAACATGATGGTGACAGTCCCATGTGACAGAGACAGGCCCGTCAGCCAATCAGCGATCAGGAACGATTGCTGCGGCTGTACATACCGGTTTAGGCTGAAAACGTAGGGGACGACGCTTTCATATACGGGGAAGAAGATGGTGATAGTGTGAAAAGACAGAGACAGCCCCATCACCCAATCAGCGATCGGGAAGGATAGCTATGGCCGTAATTACCGGATTGGGATGAAAACGTGGGAGACGACGTTTTCGTATGTGGGAAGAAGATGGTGATGGTTTGCAGCGACAGAAACTGGTGCATCCGCCAATGAGCGTTCACACACGCCATTGCAGGCATCGTACGCCCGACTCAATCGAAACAGTGAAGAGATATGTTTCGACGCAAGGTGAACTTGCTGGCGGGACTCAACGAAGAACATAATGAAAGTACGTACTTGAGTATGTGATTATGAGACAAATGGTGTGTAAGGTCGAATTATACATAGCAACTGAATGTGCGTATGTAGGTTTGAATGTTTGTATAGTGCGAGTGTATGCAGCGTATCATTGGAGGTTGGGAAGTCTGTTGTCGAGGGAGAATATGTGTCGAATAAGCGTGTTGTATCATATATAGATGTGTGTATGGGAACGACAAAAACGTATGTAGACTAGTTACTGAAACGAGGATCAATAATAAGTAGTGGAAACAGGTCATGGATGACTATGCGTGCGAGTGGTATTTGTTATTGGGAATCGTATGAAGGTGAGTGAGTGTACGTTCGTGTAGAGTAGGAGTAGGTGTCGAATATGAGTGTGTAGAGTGGGAAGGTATGCAGAGAATGCGTGTTATTGTGTATGGATGTGTTGGTGTTTGCGTGGTAGTAGTATATGGTTTGAGTCAAATGAACGTGTCAATAGTATGATTTGGTGATAGGTAAATGAGAGAGATAAAGTGGGAGTGAAAGAAAAAAGAAAAAAAAGAAAAGAAAGAAAAGAATGATAATAGTTGAGTATAATGAGATGGATTAGGATTAATAGGAAAGGTGATTTGAATGATTTGATAGAGTTGGTTGATAATGTGGAAAAATGAGAAGAAGAAGAAGTATGTGGAGAGTATGGATAGTATATATTGGTGTAAGAGTGTATATAGGTGTAAGTGTATGAGGTGTGTAAGAGTAAAAATGTAGATATTATATGGAGAAGAATGAGTATGAGAAAAAGAATGTTTAAAGAAGGAGTATGTAGAGAATGAATGAGTGTAGTGTAAAGTATGAGTGTGTAAGAAGAGAAAAATTGGAGTTGAGGAAGGAATAGAAAATGTGAGTAATAGAAAGTTGAAAAAAATGAATGTTTGTGTGTGTGAGTGTATGAGTGTATGTAGAGTATGGATGTTTGTGGTAAATAGAAGTGTATGTGAAGTGTGAGTGTAAGTATGTGTGAGTGTAAATAGAGAGTAAGTGTATAAAGTGTGATTGTTGTAGAGTATAAGTGTGTGTAAAGTATGAGTATGTGAGAGTATGAAGATGTGTATGTGTAAAGTGTGAGTATGGGTGGAGTATGAGTGTGTGTGAAGTGTGAGTGTTGTAGAGTGTGAGTGTGTGTGGAGTGTGAGTGTGTGTGAAGTGTGAGGATATGTATGTGTAGAGTGTGAGGATGTGTATGTGTAGAGTATAAGTGTGTGTAAAGTATGAGTGTGTTTGGAGTGTGAGTGTGAGTAGAGTGTGAGTGTTGTGAAGTGTAAGTGTGAGTAGAGTGTAGGGTGTAGGGTGTAGGGTGTAGGGTTTAGGGTTTAGGGTTTAGGGTTAGGGTTTAGGGTTTAGGGTTTAGTATACGCGACCGTTTGAAAACTAGCCTGGAAACCGGTACTGACATTTTGCACAGGTATGTTATCGCCCATGAACTATCGATTGAGCTGAAAAAAGTTTTCGAAAATGTCTGGAATTTTGTATACACGCGAAAAACATGGTTTGTGAGAAATCTAGCCTGGAAACATATGGTTTTCTTTGCAGCAATAAACGGGCAAGGGTCGACTTGGTGGGGTACGACAAGGTCCGGTTGCATAAATCGTCCTGGAAAACCGTCAAACAGCATATAGGATTTGACATGGGTACATCGTACTTAAGAGAACACTCACGGTACTTCTTCAGAACCAGACGCATTTGACAAATTTTCACTTACGTACGAAACTACCATGTGGAATATTCCGTATGAGAGGTAGGATGTCACTAAAAATCAAAGTATTGTAAGTATCCGAGTAAGTACGATTTAGAGTACGGAATTAAATGCAGAATTGTACTTTCAAAAATGCGCAAATAACTTTACGAAAAAACATGTTGGTAGTGAAGTTGAGCACTGTAGACATGTTTGGGCCTTCTGCATACGGTGTTTGGTAACATATGCACAGCTGTGTTGGTGCAAGATGTTCTTGACTGATTGTAGAATACATTACCATTCCACGTTTATGCATCTATGCACCTATAGTCACTATAAGTGACGCCACCAATGGCTTTTCGTTCCAATTTATTTATAGAGAAATAATTTACGCGGTCAAAACGAACGGTTTAATATTGAAAATTCACAGGTGTCCATAGAGAAATATGAGCTTTCCGGTGACAGACTGTATTTTGACAAAAACGGTACATTAACAAGAAAATGAACAGAATCTCCGTTTTAGAGTAATTTTAAAGTGAATATAAGCATAAGGTAGACATAGACGGTTGGTGCGGTGGTGGTAGTCGTTGGCAAAGACGGGGCGGAGGGGAGACGAGGGTATGGACGGGGCGAGAGCATGACACCGACTCGGAACCAGTAGAAGTGCAGTTGCGCGTCGTTTTGGAGTGGTTTGGAAGGGAGTATGGGAGTCGGGTGGACATAGACGGTTGGTGCGGTGGTGGTAGTCGTTGGCAAAGACGGGGCGGAGGGGAGATAAGTGTTAGTTGGTGATGTGGATAAATGAGAAGAAGAAAAGTATGTGGAGAGTATGGATAGTATAGAATAGTGTAAGAGTGTATATACGTGTAAGTGTAGGAGGTGTGTAAGAGTAGATATGTAGATAATGTATAGAGAAGAATGAGTATGTGAAATAGGAATGTTTATAGAAGAAGTATGTAGAGAATAAATGGGTGTAGTGTAAAGTGTGAGTGTGTAAGATAAGAGTGTGTGAAGAGAAAAAAAAGGAGTTGAGGAAGGAATAGAGAAAGTTTGAGTAATAGAAGATTAAAGAAAAATGATGGATGTTTGTGTGTGAGAGTGTATGAGTGTATGTAGAGTATGGATGTTTGTGGTGAATAGAAATGTATGTGGAGTGTAAGTGTAAGTATGTGTGAGTGTAAATAGAGAGTAAGTGTAAAAAGTGTGATTGTTGTAGAGTATAAGTGTGTATAAAGTATGAGTATGTGAGAGTGTGAGGATGTGTATGTGTAGAGTGTGAGGATGTGTAAGTGTAGAGTGTGAGTGTGTGTAGAGTGTGAGTGTGTGTAGAGTGTGAGTGTGTGTAGGGTTTAGGGTTTAGGGTTTAGGGTTTAGGGTTTAGTATATGGGTCGTGTACTTTTTTGCCAGTAACTTCGTGTCAAATTTTATATGGATCGACGCGGAATTTCCTTGCGAATTGAATAGTAACACGCACACATGCCACATATGACGGTTTACGGTACTTTCTGTACAAAAACTATGCTTGCGCAAAAACAAGCCAGTCATGTCGCATATTTTACACCGGAATTATACTCTCCATACCAGGTTTGTATACAAGGATTTTGCTCGGGAGGGCTGAATAACGCTGGAAGTGGCGCAAACGGGCCATCCGGCCGATTTTGACTTGGCAAGAACTTGGCGATAATGATGCAAGTGCGAGAGTTTTGTAGCCAAGTTGGGAGGGCTGTAGCGACCGAACTATGGCGAACAGCTCTATATATGGGCAACAAACCAATTGTTGAATGTATTGCAAACCGATTTGAACTTTCTTGGGTCACATCTATGTACTTTTGACAGATATAGAAAGGCGCAAAGATAGGCTTCCGCAGCAAAATGCGAAACTTTGTCGTCATTTTCGGAAGTCAATATTTATATTGAGTAGATACCGTTTGTACAATGATATAGCTGAATACATCCTCTTTCGAATGGTGTATAGAAAGTAGGACATAGACTGGTCACCTGCTTCGTTTTTGTACGATGAAAATGTCGTCTTGTTCGCAAATTCACGAAGCCAATATTTGCAGTAGAAACGTGAAAATTTTCAGACACGTAGTCGGTACATTGGCAGAGTTGGTAGTGAATGATGTGATAGACATAGACGAGACACTGTATTTTTTTAAAAGTATAACTTGTTGATGATTTGATCCAGTGTATTGGAATTCATCCACATTCAGATTACCGTAAACAATTTGGTAGAGTACAGTACACACTGTACAGTACTTTTGTGGAGTAAGGTACTTCATGGAAATGGCTACATTTTATTAAAAAATACTTTATTGTAAACCATGCAAAGCGCCCGTGTATTCGTCAGTTCCTTACCGCTAAAAACTCTCCCCAAAACTAAATACGGCTCCCTAACTACTGGTTGGCGCTGTCTTAGTCTGTCGCAATGATGCTCTCGCGCCAGACCCCTTGAACGTTTCTGCGACTGTCCGGACCAGTTCCTCTCGCTGGTCAGTTGACGGTCCCCATGTTCCCAGTAAGCTCTTGCACCTGTATCGCGTTCTGGCATTTCTCCCCTGCCAACCTTGTACGTGTAGATCTTCATGTGTTGGGAGATGTCTAGGGTTTAGTATACGCGACCGTTTGAAAACTAGCCTGGAAACCGGTACTGACATTTTGCACAGGTATGGTATCGCCCATGAACTATTGATTGAGCCGAAAAAAGTTTTCGAAAATGTCTGAAATTTTGTATACACGCGAAAAACATGGTTTGTGAGAAATCTAGCCTGGAAACATATGGTTTTCTTTGCAGCAATAAACGGGCAAGGGTCGACTTGGTGGGGTACGACAAGGTCCGGTTGCATAAATCGTCCTGGAAAACCGTCAAACAGCATATAGGATTTGACATGGGTACATCGTACTTAAGAGAACACTCACGGTACTTCTTCAGAACCAGACGCATTTGACGAATTTTCACTTACGTACGAAACTACCATGTGGAATATTCCGTATGAGAGGTAGGATGTCACTAAAAATCAAAGTATTGTAAGTATCCGAGTAAGTACGATTTAGAGTACGGAATTAAATGCAGAATTGTACTTTCAAAAATGCGCAAATAACTTTACGAAAAAACATGTTGGTAGTGAAGTTGAGCACTGTAGATATGTTTGGGCCTTCTGCATACGGTGTTTGGTAACATATGCACAGCTGTGTTGGTGCAAGATGTTCTTGACTGATTGTAGAATACATTACCATTCCACGTTTATGCATCTATGCACCTATAGTCACTATAAGTGACGCCACCAATGGCTTTGCGTTCCAGTTTATTCATAGAGAAATAATCTACGCGGCCAAAACGAACGGTTTAATATTGAGAATTCACAGGTGTAAATAGAGAAATATGATCTTTCCAGTGACAGACTGTATTTTGACAAAAACGGTACATTAACAAGAAAATGGACAGAATCTCCGTTTTAGAGTAATTTTAAAGTGAATATAGGCATAACGTAGACATAGACGATTAGTGCCGTAGTGGTAGTCGTTAGCAAAGACGGGCGGAGAGGGAGACGAGGGTATGGACGGGGCGAGAGCATGACACCGACTCGGAACCAGTAGAAGTGCAGTTGCGCGTCGTTTTGGAGTGGTTTGGAAGGGAGTATGGGAGTCGGGTGGACATAGACGGTTGGTGCGGTGGTGGTAGTCGTTGGCAAAGACGGGGCGGAGGGGAGATAAGTGTTAGTTGGTGATGTGGATAAATGAGAAGAAGAAAAAGTATGTGGAGAGTATGGATAGTATAGAATAGTGTAAGAGTGTATATACGTGTAAGTGTAGGAGGTGTGTAAGAGTAGATATGTAGATAATGTATAGAGAAGAATGAGTATGTGAAATAGGAATGTTTATAGAAGAAGTATGTAGAGAATAAATGGGTGTAGTGTAAAGTGTGAGTGTGTAAGATAAGAGTGTGTGAAAAGAGAAAAAAAGGAGTTGAGGAAGGAATAGAGAAAGTTTGAGTAATAGAAGATTAAAGAAAAATGATGGATGTTTGTGTGTGAGAGTGTATGAGTGTATGTAGAGTATGGATGTTTGTGGTGAATAGAAATGTATGTGGAGTGTAAGTGTAAGTATGTGTGAGTGTAAATAGAGAGTAAGTGTAAAAAGTGTGATTGTTGTAGAGTATAAGTGTGTATAAAGTATGAGTATGTGAGAGTGTGAGGATGTGTATGTGTAGAGTGTGAGGATGTGTAAGTGTAGAGTGTGAGTGTGTGTAGAGTGTGAGTGTGTGTAGAGTGTGAGTGTGTGTAGGGTTTAGGGTTTAGGGTTTAGGGTTTAGTATATGGGTCGTGTACTTTTTTTGCCAGTAACTTCGTGTCAAATTTTATATGGATCGACGCGGAATTTCCTTGCGAATTGAATAGTAACACGCACACATGCCACATATGACGGTTTACGGTACTTTCTGTACAAAAACTATGCTTGCGCAAAAACAAGCCAGTCATGTCGCATATTTTACACCGGAATTATACTCTCCATACCAGGTTTGTATACAAGGATTTTGCTCGGGAGGGCTGAATAACGCTGGAAGTGGCGCAAACGGGCCATCCGGCCGATTTTGACTTGGCAAGAACTTGGCGATAATGATGCAAGTGCGAGAGTTTTGTAGCCAAGTTGGGAGGGCTGTAGCGACCGAACTATGGCGAACAGCTCTATATATGGGCAACAAACCAATTGTTGAATGTATTGCAAACCGATTTGAACTTTCT
This sequence comes from Phytophthora quininea, assembly GCA_011947345.1. Taxonomy (NCBI): domain Eukaryota; phylum Oomycota; class Peronosporomycetes; order Peronosporales; family Peronosporaceae; genus Phytophthora; species Phytophthora quininea. Next base: position 19,237 of record JAAVTG010000372.1, read on the forward strand.
TGGGTCACATCTATGTACTTTTGACAGATATAGAAAGGCGCAAAGATAGGCTTCCGCAGCAAAATGCGAAACTTTGTCGTCATTTTCGGAAGTCAATATTTATATTGAGTAGATACCGTTTGTACAATGATATAGCTGAATACATCCTCTTTCGAATGGTGTATAGAAAGTAGGACATAGACTGGTCACCTGCTTCGTTTTTGTACGATGAAAATGTCGTCTTGTTCGCAAATTCACGAAGCCAATATTTGCAGTAGAAACGTGAAAATTTTCAGACACGTAGTCGGTACATTGGCAGAGTTGGTAGTGAATGATGTGATAGACATAGACGAGACACTGTATTTTTTTAAAAGTATAACTTGTTGATGATTTGATCCAGTGTATTGGAATTCATCCACATTCAGATTACCGTAAACAATTTGGTAGAGTACAGTACACACTGTACAGTACTTTTGTGGAGTAAGGTACTTCATGGAAATGGCTACATTTTATTAAAAAATACTTTATTGTAAACCATGCAAAGCGCCCGTGTATTCGTCAGTTCCTTACCGCTAAAAACTCTCCCCAAAACTAAATACGGCTCCCTAACTACTGGTTGGCGCTGTCTTAGTCTGTCGCAATGATGCTCTCGCGCCAGACCCCTTGAACGTTTCTGCGACTGTCCGGACCAGTTCCTCTCGCTGGTCAGTTGACGGTCCCCATGTTCCCAGTAAGCTCTTGCACCTGTATCGCGTTCTGGCATTTCTCCCCTGCCAACCTTGTACGTGTAGATCTTCATGTGTTGGGAGATGTCTAGGGTTTAGTATACGCGACCGTTTGAAAACTAGCCTGGAAACCGGTACTGACATTTTGCACAGGTATGTTATCGCCCATGAACTATCGATTGAGCTGAAAAAGTTTTCGAAAATGTCTGGAATTTTGTATACACGCGAAAAACATGGTTTGTGAGAAATCTAGCCTGGAAACATATGTTTTTCTTTGCAGCAATAAACGGGCAAGGGTCGACTTGGTGGGGGTACGACAAGGTCCGGTTGCATAAATCGTCCTGGAAAACCGTCAAACAGCATATAGGATTTGACATGGGTACATCGTACTTAAGAGAACACTCACGGTACTTCTTCAGAACCAGACGCATTTGACAAATTTTCACTTACGTACGAAACTACCATGTGGAATATTCCGTATGAGAGGTAGGATGTCACTAAAAATCAAAGTATTGTAAGTATCCGAGTAAGTACGATTTAGAGTACGGAATTAAATGCAGAATTGTACTTTCAAAAATGCGCAAATAACTTTACGAAAAAACATGTTGGTAGTGAAGTTGAGCACTGTAGACATGTTTGGGCCTTCTGCATACGGTGTTTGGTAACATATGCACAGCTGTGTTGGTGCAAGATGTTCTTGACTGATTGTAGAATACATTACCATTCCACGTTTATGCATCTATGCACCTATAGTCACTATAAGTGACGCCACCAATGGCTTTTCGTTCCAATTTATTTATAGAGAAATAATTTACGCGGCCAAAACGATCGGTTTAATATTGAGAATTCACAGGTGTACATAGAGAAATATGAGCTTTCCGGTGACAGACTGTAAATTGACAAAAACGGTACACTAACAAGAAAATGGACAGAATCTCCGTTTTAGAGTAATTTTAAAGTGAATATAAGCATAAAGTAGACATACACGGTTGGTGCGGTGGTGGTAGTCGTTGGCAAAGACGGGGCAGAGGGGAGACGAGGGTATGGACGGGGCGAGACCATGACACCGGCTCGGAACCAGTAGAAGTGCAGTTGCGCGTCGTTTTGGAGTGGTTTGGAAGGGAGTATGGGAGTCGGGTGGACATAGACGGTTGGTGCGGTGGTGGTAGTCGTTGGCAAAGACTATATATATATGGTCGGCGCTACATATGTATCGCACTAAAATGACGTCGCGTTATGGGCTCTATTTTGTGCTTTTGCTGCTGTTTATTCCTGTAGCGCGCTGCTTTTTAGCGCCCAAATGAGTACTGCTCGATACACTATTTTCGGTTATCAGACGATACTGACAGTAATACTGATCACAGCATAATGAAACTAAGTGTAACTGGGGTTTTCAGTATGGCGAACAGGATGGTGATACTCTGAGCGAGCAGAAACAGGCGCATCCGCCAATCAGCGATCCGCAACGATAACAACGGCTGTACTCTACTGGTTGGGCTGAAAACTTGGGAAGTATGTTTTCATATACGGGGAAGAAGATGGTGATAGTGTGAAAAGACAGAGACAGGCCCATCACCCAATCAGCGATCAGGAACGATTGCTGCGGCTGTACATACCGGTTTAGGCTGAAAACGTAAGGGACGACGCTTTCATATACGGGAAGAAGATGGTGATAGTGTGAAAAGACATAGACAGCCCCATCACCCAATCAGCGATCGGGAAGGATAGCTATGACCGGAATTACCGGATTGGGATGAAAACTTGGGAGACTACGTTTTCGTATGTGGGGAAGAAGATGGTGATAGTTTGCAGCGACAGAAACTGGTGCATCGGCCAATGAGCGTTCACACACGCCATTGCAGGCATCGTACGCCCGACTCAATCGAAGCAGTGAAGAGATATGTTTCGACGCAAGGCGGACATGCTGGCGGGACTCAACGAAGAACATAATGAAAGTACGTCCTTGGGTATGTGGTTATGAGACAAATGGGGTGTAAGGTCGGAATATGTGTAGCAAATGAATGTGCGTATGTAGGTTTGAATGTTTGTATAGTGCGAGTGTATGCAGCGTATCATTGGAGGGTGGGAAGTCTGTTGTCGAGGGAGAATATGTGTAGCATAAGCGTGTTGTATCATATATAGATGTGTGTATGGGAACGACAAAAACGTACGTAGACTAGTTAATGAAACGAGGATCAATAAGAAGTAGTGGAAAACGGTCATGGATGACTATGCGTGCGAGAGTGGTATTGGGAATCGTATGAAGGTGAGTGAGTGTACGCTTGTGTAGAGTATGCGTAGGTGTAGCATATGAGTGTGTATAGCGGGAATGTATGCTTATATATATATGGTCGGCGCTACATATGTATCGCACTAAAATGACGTCGCGTTATGGGCTCTATTTTGTGCTTTTGCTGCTGTTTATTCCTGTAGCGCGCTGCTTTTTAGCGCCCAAATGAGTACTGCTCGATACACTATTTTCGGTTATCAGACGATACTGACAGTAATACTGATCACAGCATAATGAAACTAAGTGTAACTGGGGTTTTCAGTATGGCGAACAGGATGGTGATACTCTGAGCGAGCAGAAACAGGCGCATCCGCCAATCAGCGATCCGCAACGATAACAACGGCTGTACTCTACTGGTTGGGCTGAAAACTTGGGGAAGTATGTTTTCATATACGGGGAAGAAGATGGTGATAGTGTGAAAAGACAGAGACAGGCCCATCACCCAATCAGCGATCAGGAACGATTGCTGCGGCTGTACATACCGGTTTAGGCTGAAAGCTGAGGGGACGACGCTTTCATATACGGGGAAGAAGATGGTGATAGTGTGAAAAGACATAGACAGGCCCATCACCCAATCAGCGATCGGGAAGGATAGCTATGACCGGAATTACCGGATTGGGATGAAAACGTGGGAGACTACGTTTTCGTATGTGGGGAAGAAGATGGTGATAGTTTGCAGCGACAGAAACTGGTGCATCCGCCAATGAGCGTTCACAGACGCCATTGCAGGCATCGTACACCCGACTCAATCGAAACAGTGAAGAGATATGTTTCGACGCAAGGCGGACATGCTGGCGGGACTCAACGAAGAACATAATGAAAGTACGTCCTTGGGTATGTGGTTATGAGACAAATGGGGTGTAAGGTCGGAATATGTGTAGCAAATGAATGTGCGTATGTAGGTTTGAATGTTTGTATAGTGCGAGTGTATGCAGCGTATACTTGGAGGTTGGGAAGTCTGTTGTCGAGGGAGAATATGTGTAGAATAAGCGTGTTGTATCATATATAGATGTGTGTATGGGAACGACAAAAACGTACGTAGACTAGTTAATGCAACGAGGATCAATAAGAAGTAGTGGAAACAGGTCATGGATGACTATGCGTGCGAGAGTGGTATTTGTTATTGGGAATCGTATGAAGGTGAGTGAGTGTACGCTTGTGTAGAGTATGCGTAGGTGTAGCATATGAGTGTGTATAGCGGGAATGTATGCTTATATATATATGGTCGGCGCTACATATGTATCGCACTAAAATGACGTCGCGTTATGGGCTCTATTTTGGGCTTTTGCTGCTGTTTATTCCTGTAGCGCGCTGCTTTTTAGCGCCCAAATGAGTACTACTCGACACACTATTTTCGGTTATCAGACGATACTGACAGTAATACTGATCACAGCATAATGAAACGAAGTGTAACTGGGGTTTTCAGTATGGCGAACAGGATGGTGATACTCTGAGCGAGCAGAAACAGGCGCATCCGCCAATCAGCGATCCGCAACGATAACAACGGCTGTACTCTACTGGTTGGGCTGAAAACTTGGGGAAGTATGTTTTCATATACGGGGAAGAAGATGGTGATAGTGTGAAAAGACAGAGACAGGCCCATCACCCAATCAGCGATCAGGAACGATTGCTGCGGCTGTACATACCGGTTTCGGCTGAAAGCTGAGGGGACGACGCTTTCATATACGGGGAAGAAGATGGTGATAGTGTGAAAAGACATAGACAGGCCCATCACCCAATCAGCGATCGGGAAGGATAGCTATGACCGGAATTACCGGATTGGGATGAAAACGTGGGAGACTACGTTTTCGTATGTGGGGAAGAAGATGTTGATTGTCTGAGGTGACAGAGACAGGCTCACCAGCCAATCAGTGAGTAACAAAGTTATGTACGGCCGCACACACTATTTCGACTGAAAACTGGGGAATCACGTTTTTGTATACGCGGAACACGATGGCGACACGGCGAAGTTATAGAGACAGGCCTGTCAAGCAGTCAACGATCAGTAAGGTTAATTACGGCCGCTTATCTCGTTTGGGATGAGAACTTGGGAGACTACGTTTTCATATGTGGGGAAGAAGATGGTGATCGTTTGCAGCGACAGAAACTGGTGCATCGGCCAATGAGCGTTCACAGACGCCATTGCAGGCATCGTACGCCCGACAGACTCGAAACAGTGACGAGATATGTTTCGACGCAAGGTGAACTTGCTGGCGGGACTCAACGAAGAACATAATGAAAGTACGTCCTTGAGTCTGTGATTATGAGACAAATGGTGTGTAAGGTCGGAATATGTGTAGCAACTGAATGTGCGTATGTAGGTTTGAATGTTTGTGTAGTGCGAGTGTATGCAGCGTATCATTGGAGGGTGGGAAGTCTGTTGTCGAGGGAGAATATATGTCGAATAAGCGTGTTGTATCATATATAGATGTGTGTATGGGAACGACAAAAACGTATGTAGACTAGTTAATGCAACGAAGATCAATAAGAAGTAGTGGAAACAGGTCATGGATGACTATGCGTGCGAGAGTGGTATTTGTTATTGGGAATCGTATGAAGGTGAGTGAGTGTACGCTTGTGTAGAGTAGGAGTCGGTGTCGAATAGGAGTGTGTAGAGTGGGAATGTATGCAGAGAATGCGTGTTATTGTGTATGGATGTGTTGGTGTTTGCGTGTTCGTAGTATATGGTTTGAGTAAAATGAACGTGTCAATAGTATGATTTGGTGATAGGTAAATGAGAAGGATAGCGTGGGAGTGAAAGAAAAAGAAAAAAGAAAAGAATGATATTAGTTGAGTATAATGAGATGGATTGGGATTGATCGGAAAGGTGATTGGAATGATTTGATAGAGTTGGTTGATAAATTGGAAAAATGAGAAGAAGAAGAAGAATGTGGAGAGTATGGATAGTATATAATGGTGTAAGAGTGTATATAGGTGTAAGTGTAGGAGGTGTGTAAGAGTAGATATGTAGATATTGTATGGAGAAGAATGAGTATGTGAAATAGGGACTATATATATATGGTCGGCGCTACATATGTATCGCACTAAAATGACGTCGCGTTATGGGCTCTATTTTGGGCTTTTGCTGCTGTTTATTCCTGTAGCGCGCTGCTTTAGCGCCCAAGTTAGTACTACTCGACACACTATTTTCGGTTATCAGACGATACTGACACTAATACTGATCACAGCATAATGAAACTAAGTGTAACTAGGGTTTTCAGTATGGCGAACATGATGGTGATACTCTGAGCGAGCAGAAACAGGCGCATCTGCCAATCAGCGATCAGCAACGAGAACAACGGCTGTACTCCACCGATTGGGCTGAAAACTTGGGAGACTACGTTTTCATATACGGGGAACATGATGGTGATAGTCTGATGTGACAGAGACAGGTCCATCAGCCAATCAGCGATCAGGAACGATTGCTGCGGCTGTACATACCGGTTTCGGCTGAAAACGTAGGGGACGACGCTTTCATATACGGGGAAGAAGATGGTGATAGTGTGAAAAGACAGAGACAGGCCCACCACCCAATCAGCGATCGGGAAGGATAGCTATGGCCGTATTCACCGGATTGGGATGAAAACGTGGGAGACGACGTTTTCATGTGAACACGATGTTGATTGTCTGAGATGACATAGACAGGCCCACCACCCAATCCGCGAGGAGCAACGTTATCTACGGCCGCACACACCTGCTTCGACTACAACCTTGGAGAATCACGTTCTTGTATACGCGGAACACGAAGGTGACACTGCGAAGTGATAGAGACAGGCCTGTCAAGCAGTCAGCGATCAGTAAGGTTCATTACGGCTGTACAAACCTGTTTGGGATGAGAACTTGGGAGACTACGTTTGGGTATGTGGGGAAGAAGATGGTGATCGTTGGCAGCGACAGAAACTGGTGCATCCGCCAATGAGCGTTCACAGACGCCATTGCAGGCATCGTACGCCCGACTCAATCGAAACAGTGACGATATATGTTTCGACGCCAGGTGAACTTGCTGGCGGGACTCAACTAAGAACGTAATGAAAGTACGTCCTTGAGTATGTGATTATGAGACAAATGGTGTGTAAGGTCGGAATATGTGTAGCAAATGAATGTGCGTATGTGTAGCAAATGAATGTGCGTATGTAGGTTTAAATGTTTGTGTAGTGCGAGTGTATGCAGCGTATCATTGGAGGTTGGGAAGTCTGTTGTCGAGGGAGAATATGTGTCGAATAAGCGTGTTGTATCATATATAGATGTGTGTATGGGAACGACAAAAAGTATGTAGACTAGTCAATGCAACGAGGATCAATAAGAAGTAGTGGAAACAGGTCATGGATGACTATGCGTGCGAGAGTGTTATTTGTTATTGGGAATCGTATGAAGGTGAGTGAGTGTACGCTTGTGTAGAGTAGGAGTAGGTGTCGAATAGGAGTGTGTAGAGTGGGAATGTATGCAGAGAATGCGTGTTATTGTGTATGGATGTGTTGGTGTTTGCGTGTTCGTAGTATATGGTTTGAGTAAAAGGAAGGAGTAAAAATATGATTTGGTGATAGGTAAATGAGAAAGATAGAGTGGGAGTGAAAGAAAAGAAGAAAAAAGAAAAGAATGATAATAGTTGATTATAATGAGATGGATTGGGATTGATCGGAAAGGTGATTTGAATGAATTGATTGAGAGTTAGGTAGTAATGTGGAAAAATGAGAAGAAGAAGAAGTATGTGGAGAGTGTGGATAGTAGATAATCGTGTAAGAGTGTATATAGGTGTAAGTGTATGAGGTGTGTAAGAGTAGATATGTAGATATTGTATAGAGAAGAATGAGTATGTGAAATAGGAATGTTTAAAGAAGGGGTATGTAGAGAATGAATGGGTGTAGTGTAAAGTATGAGTGTGTAAGATAAGAGTGTGTGAGAAGAGAAAAAATGGAGTTGAGGAAGGAATAGAGAGAATTTGAGTAATAGAAAATTGAAGAAAAATGATGGATGTTTGTGTGTATGAGTGTATGTAGAGAATGGGTGGATGTTTGTGGTGAATAGAAGTGTATGTGGAGTGTAAGTGTAAGTATGAGTGAGTGTAAGTATGTGTGAGTGTAAATAGAGAGTAAGTGTAAAAAGTGTGATTGTGAATAGAATGTGATTGTTGTAGAGTATAAGTGTGTGTAAAGTATGAGTATGTGAGTGTGAGGATGTGTAGAGTATGAGTGTGAGTGTGAGTGTATGTGAGTGTGAAGATGTGTATGTGTAGAGTGAGTGTGTGGAGTGTGAGTGTTGTAGAGTGTAAGTGTATGTAGAGTGTGAGTGTGTGTAGAGTATAAGTGTGTGTAAAGTATGAGTATGTAAGAGTGTGAGAATGTGTATGTAGAGGGTGTGTGTGTAGAGTGTGAGTGTATGTAGAGTGTGAGTGTGTGTAGAGTGTGAGTGTGTGTAGAGTATAAGTGTGTGTAGTGTGAGTGTGTGTGGAGTGAGTGTGTGAGTGAGTGTGTGTGAATGTGTAGTGTGTGTAGAGTGTGAGGATGTGTATGTGTAGAGGGTGAGTGTGTGTAGAGTGTGAGTGTATGTAGAGTGTGAGTGTGTGTAGAGTGTGAGTGTGTGTGTAAGTGTGTGTAGAGTGTGAGTGTGTGTGGGTGAGTGTGTGTGGGTGAGTGTGTGTGAGTATGAGTGTGTGTGTGTGAGTGTGTGTGGAGTGAGTGTGTGTGAGTGTGTGTGTGTGTGAGTGTGTGTGGGTGTGGGTGTGTAGAGTGTGAGTGTGTGTAGAGTGTGAGTGTGTAGAGTGTGAGTGTTGTAGAGTTTGAGTGTAGTATTTGAGTGTTGTAGGGTGCTTATATATATATGGTCGGCGCTACATATGTATCGCACTAAAATGACGTCGCGTTATGGGCTCTATTTTGGGCTTTTGCTGCTGTTTATTCCTGTAGCGCGCTTTTTAGCGCCCAAGTTAGTACTACTCGACACACTATTTTCGGTTATCAGACGATACTGACACTAATACTGATCACAGCATAATGAAACTAAGTGTAACTAGGGTTTTCAGTATGGCGAACATGATGGTGATACTCTGAGCGAGCAGAAACAGGCGCATCTGCCAATCAGCGATCAGCAACGAGAACAACGGCTGTACTCCACCGATTGGGCTGAAAACTTGGGAGACTACGTTTTCATATACGGGGAACATGATGGTGATAGTCTGATGTGACAGAGACAGGTCCATCAGCCAATCAGCGATCAGGAACGATTGCTGCGGCTGTACATACCGGTTTCGGCTGAAAACGTAGGGGACGACGCTTTCATATACGGGGAAGAAGATGGTGATAGTGTGAAAAGACAGAGACATGCCCACCACCCAATCAGCGATCGGGAAGGATAGCTATGGCCGTATTCACCGGATTGGGATGAAAACGTGGGAGACGACGTTTTCATGTGTGGAGAACACGATGTTGATTGTCTGAGATGACATAGACAGGCCCACCACCCAATCCGCGAGGAGCAACGTTATCTACGGCCGCACACACCTGCTTCGACTACAACCTTGGAGAATCACGTTCTTGTATACGCGGAACACGAAGGTGACACTGCGAAGTGATAGAGACAGGCCTGTCAAGCAGTCAGCGATCAGTAAGGTTCATTACGGCTGTACAAACCTGTTTGGGATGAGAACTTGGGAGACTACGTTTGGGTATGTGGGGAAGAAGATGGTGATCGTTGGCAGCGACAGAAACTGGTGCATCCGCCAATGAGCGTTCACAGACGCCATTGCAGGCATCGTACGCCCGACTCAATCGAAACAGTGACGATATATGTTTCGACGCCAGGTGAACTTGCTGGCGGGACTCAACTAAGAACGTAATGAAAGTACGTCCTTGAGTATGTGATTATGAGACAAATGGTGTGTAAGGTCGGAATATGTGTAGCAAATGAATGTGCGTATGTGTAGCAAATGAATGTGCGTATGTAGGTTTAAATGTTTGTGTAGTGCGAGTGTATGCAGCGTATCATTGGAGGTTGGGAAGTCTGTTGTCGAGGAGAATATGTGTCGAATAAGCGTGTTGTATCATATATAGATGTGTGTATGGGAACGACAAAAAGGTATGTAGACTAGTCAATGCAACGAGGATCAATAAGAAGTAGTGGAAACAGGTCATGGATGACTATGCGTGCGAGAGTGTTATTTGTTATTGGGAATCGTATGAAGGTGAGTGAGTGTACGCTTGTGTAGAGTAGGAGTAGGTGTCGAATAGGAGTGTGTAGAGTGGGAATGTATGCAGAGAATGCGTGTTATTGTGTATGGATGTGTTGGTGTTTGCGTGTTCGTAGTATATGGTTTGAGTAAAAGGAAGGAGTAAAAATATGATTTGGTGATAGGTAAATGAGAAAGATAGAGTGGGAGTGAAAGAAAAGAAGAAAAAAGAAAAGAATGATAATAGTTGATTATAATGAGATGGATTGGGATTGATCGGAAAGGTGATTTGAATGAATTGATTGAGAGTTAGGTAGTAATGTGGAAAAATGAGAAGAAGAAGAAGTATGTGGAGAGTGTGGATAGTAGATAATCGTGTAAGAGTGTATATAGGTGTAAGTGTATGAGGTGTGTAAGAGTAGATATGTAGATATTGTATAGAGAAGAATGAGTATGTGAAATAGGAATGTTTAAAGAAGGGTATGTAGAGAATGAATGGGTGTAGTGTAAAGTATGAGTGTGTAAGATAAGAGTGTGTGAGAAGAGAAAAAATGGAGTTGAGGAAGGAATAGAGAGAATTTGAGTAATAGAAAATTGAAGAAAAATGATGGATGTTTGTGTGTATGAGTGTATGTAGAGAATGGGTGGATGTTTGTGGTGAATAGAAGTGTATGTGGAGTGTAAGTGTAAGTATGAGTGAGTGTAAGTATGTGTGAGTGTAAATAGAGAGTAAGTGTAAAAAGTGTGATTGTGAATAGAATGTGATTGTTGTAGAGTATAAGTGTGTGTAAAGTATGAGTATGTGAGAGTGTGAGGATGTGTAGAGTATGAGTGTGAGTGTATGTGAGAGTGTGAAGATGTGTATGTGTAGAGTGAGTGTGTGTGGAGTGTGAGTGTTGTAGAGTGTAAGTGTATGTAGAGTGTGAGTGTGTAGAGTATAAGTGTGTGTAAAGTATGAGTATGTAAGAGTGTGAGAATGTGTATGTAGAGGGTGAGTGTGTAGAGTGTGAGTGTATGTAGAGTGTGAGTGTGTGAGAGTGTGAGTGTGTAGAGTATAAGTGTGTGAGAGTGTGTGTGTGGTGAGTGTGTGTGGAGTGAGTGTGTGTGGAATGTGTAGTGTGTGTAGAGTGTGAGGATGTGTATGTGTAGAGGGTGAGTGTGTGTAGAGTGTGAGTGTATGTAGAGTGTGAGTGTGTAGAGTGTGAGTGTGTGTAGAGTATAAGTGTGTGTAGAGTGTGAGTGTGTGTGGAGTGAGTGTGTGATGAGTGTGTGTGGAGTATGAGTGTGTGTGGAGTGTGAGTGTGTGTAGAGTATAAGTGTGTGTAGAGTGTGAGTGTGTGTGGGTGAGTGTGTGTGAGTGTGTGTGGAATGTGTAGTGTGTAGAGTGTGAGGATGTGTATGTGTAGAGTGTGAGTGTGTGTAGAGTGTGAGTGTGTGTAGAGTGTGAGTGTATGTAGAGTGTGAGTGGGTGTAGAGTGTGAGTATTGTAGGGTTTAGTATACGCGACCGTTTGAAAACGAGCCTGGAAACCGGTACCGACATTTTGCACAGGTATGTTATCGCCAATGAACTATCGATTAGGCTGAAAAAAGTTTTCGAAAATGTCTGGAATTTTGTATACACGCGAAAAACATGGTTTGTGAGAAATCTAGCCTGGAAACATATGGTTTTCTGTGCAGAAATGAACGGGCAAGGGTCGACTTGGTGGGGGTACGACAAGGTCCGGTTGCATAAATCGGCTTGGAAGACCGTCAAACAGCATATAGGATTTGACATGGGTACATCGTACTTAAGAGAACACTCACGGTACTTCTTCGGAATCAGACGCATTTGACAAAATTTCACTTACGTACGAAACTACCATATGGAATATTTTATATGAGAGGTAGGATGTCACTAAAAATCAAAGTACTGTAAGTATCCGAGTAAGTACGATTTAGAGTACGGAATAAAATTCAGAATTGTACTTTCAAAAATGCGCAAATGACTTGTACGAGAAAAAACATGTTGGTAGTGAAGTTGAGCACTGTAGACATGTTTGGGCCTTCTGCATACGGTGTTTGGTAACATATGCACAGCTGTGTTGGTGCAAGATGTTCTTGACTGATTGTAGAATACATTACCATTCCACGTTTGTGCATCTATGCACCTATAGTCACTATAAGTGACGCCACAAATGGCTTTTCGTTCCAGTTTATTCATAAAGAAATAATTTACGCGGCCAAAACGAACGGTTTAATATTGAGAATTCACAGGTGTACATAGAGAAATATGAGCTTTCCGGTGACAGACTGTATTTTGACAAAAACGGTACATTAACAAGAAAATGGACAGAATCTCCGTTTTAGAGTAACTTTAAAGTGAATATAGGCATAACGTAGACATAGACGGTTGGTGCGGTGGTGGTCGTCGTTGGCAAAGACGGGGCGGAGGGGGAGACGAGGGTATGGACGGGCGAGAGCATGACACCGACTCGGAACCAGTAGAAGTGCAGTTGCGCGTCGTTTTGGAGTGGTTTTGAAGGGAGTATGGGAGTCGGGTGGGCATAGACGGTTGGTGCGGTGGTGGTAGTCGTTGGCAAAGACGGGGCGGAGGGGGAGATGAGGGTATGGACGGGGAGAGCATGACACCGACTCGGAACCAGTAGAAGTGCAGTTGCGCGTCGTTTTGGAGTGGTTTGGAAGGAGTATGGGAGTCGGGTGGGCATAGACGGTTGGTGCGGTGGTGGTAGTCGTTGGCAAAGACGGGGCGGAGGAGGAGATTAGTGTTAGTTGGTGATGTGGAAAAATGAAGAAGAAGTATATGGAGAGTATGGATAGTATATAATAGTGTAAGAGTGTATATACGTGTAAGTGTATGAGGTGTGTAAGAGTAGATATGTGGATATTGTATGAAGAAGAATGAGTATGTGAAATAGGAATGTGTAAAGAAGGAGTATGTAGAGAATAAATGGGTGTAGTGTAAAGTATGAGTGTGTAAGATAAGAGTGTGTGAGAAGAGAAAAAATGGAGTTGAGGAAGGAATAGAGAAAGTTTGAGTAATAGAAGATTGAAGAAAAATGATGTTTGTGTGTATGAGTGTATGAAGAGTATGGATGTTTGTGGTAAATAGAAGTGTATATGGAGTGTGAGTGTAAGTATGTGTGAGTGTAAATAGAGAGTAAGTGTAAATAAGTGTGAGTGTGAATAGAGTGTGATTGTTGTAGAGTATAAGTGTGTGTAAAGAATGAGTATTTGAGAGTGTGAGGATGTGTATGTGTGGAGTGTGAGTGTGTGTAGAGTGTGAGTGTGAGAAAAAATGGAGTAGAGGAAGGAATAGAGAAAATTTGAGTAATAGAAAGTTGAAGAAAAATGATGGGTGTTTGTGTGTGTGAGTGTATGAGTGTATGTAGAGTATGGATGGATGTTTGTGGTAAATAGGAGTGTGTGTGAGTGTAAGTGTGAGTATGTGTGAGTGTAAATAGAGTGTGATTGTTGTAGAGTATAAGTGTGTAAAGTATGAGTATGTGTAGAGTGTGAGTGTGTGTAAAGTATGAGTGTGTGAGAGTGTGAGGATGTGTATGTGTAGAGTGTGAGTGTTGTAGAGTGTGAGTATGTGTAGAGTGTGAGTGTGTGTAGAGTGTAAGTGTGTAGAGTGAGAGTATGTGAGAGGGTGAGTGTGTGTGGAGTGTGAGTGTGTATAGAGTGAGTTTGTGTAGAGTGTGAGTGTGTGTAGAGTGTGAGTGTGTGTGTGTATAGAGTGTGAGTGTGTGAGTGTGAGTGTGTGTGGAGTGAGTGTGTGTAGAGTATGTGTGTAAAGTATGAGTGTGTGAGTGTGAGAATGTGTATGTGAGAGGGTGAGTATGTGAGAGTGTGAGTGTGTGTGGTGTGAGTGTGTATAGAGTGTGAGTGTTGTAGAGTGTAAGTGTGTGTAGAGTGTGATTGTTGTAGGGTATAAGTGTGTGAATGAGTATGTGAGAGAGTGTGTGTAGAGTATGAGTGTGTATAGAGTATGAGTGTGTATAGAGTGTGAGTGTGTGGAGTGTGAGTGTGTGAGTGAGTGTGAGTATGTGTGAGTGTGAGTGTGTGGATGTGTGTGGAGAGTGTGTAGTGTGAGGATTTAGGGTTTAGGGTTTAGGGAACTGAAAGGGTCACCCTCTGGTACAATTAATACCCGGACATGCCACACCCACCCGAGATAGGCAGTGGGTGACGCTTTGCTATTTGTTTCCGGTACAACTGTGGCATGAGGTGAACAGGGTGACCAGCGCCTATATAAACCCGATACAAACGTGGCAGACAAGGTTAATGCGATACCATAGTCAATTCAAGTCATATGAACCTAAAAATTGGTATCACTGCGAATGACAGGATTTGTGACATATGGTGGAGTATAGACAGGCCCTCCAACCAATCAGAGAGATATGTTCACTACGCAGTCAATATGAGATGGGTGCTCATGAAAATCTGGTAAATTATGTTAAAACATATGGAGAAAAAGATGGTACTTCTTATTTTGGACAAAAACAGGCGCATCACCCAGTATTGATTATTTGTGCATTACGAAGCCAATTATAAGAATAAGGAGCAACAAGTTGTGAAACCTACGTTTTCAATTACTGTGAAAAAGATGGTACTATGTTGGTGTGTCAGAGACAGGCGTCAACAGCCAATCACAGACCTTTACGGATTATTGATGTTATAATAGGTTCCTTGACGCTAAAGTTTTGGGAAGTACGTTTTTACGTACAGCGAACATGATGGTGGTATTATTTGAGGACATAGACAGGCGTATCGCCCAATAAAAAGCACCAGAAGGAACAGCACAAATACGCAGCAGCCAGTAGCGAAAACGTGACAAAATACGTTCTCGAGTACGATGAATACGTTAGTGGCACTACCGTGTGCCAGAGACATGTGAACTACCCAATAGGAAGACAATACGGAGAAATAACGACAGAGAGCTCCTGTCGGCACCGAAAATCCGGGTAGTCACGTTATAATATTCAACGAATAAGATTATATTGCTCGCCCAAGCCAGGCACTGACTAAAAACGGTATTATCCGAATACACACTATTTACAGCCGTAACCAAGTGAATTACAGCCGTCAAACACAAAATAACACACGAAACACCGCCAACTAGTCTTGGAACGACCTCGGTGCCGGCGAGTTAAGCTTGCCGACTATGCCAGGCGTCCTCACGAACCGTATGCAGACTCTGAGCGCCTTCCCTTGCGTCCTGGAGGCGTGGCAAGTCGTGCCAGCGCAGATACGACACGAGAAGAGGCTTGCTGGAGGACGGGGCAAGAGCGTGAAACCGGGTCAGAAGCAGTAGTAATGCAGTTGCGCGCCATTTTGGGTAATTTTGCATCGAGTATCGGATTCAGAAGTAGAGAAAGGCGAGGAGGAGTAGAATAATAAATAGGAAGTTTGTGATGAGGAGAGAGAAGTGGAGAAAAGGGTGGGCTGGTTTGAGCTAGAAGTAAAAATAGTTTGAAGAAGTATTGTTAGGAGTGAAATGGTTGATGAAAGATAAAATGGGTGTGTTTTGTTTAGGTTTGTTTGGTAGATGGAAATTGTATATAGTGTTAGTTTGTTGAAGAATGGATTGGATTTGAATATGTGGATGGTATGAAGTAATGAAAAGGAAAGTGTAGTAGAATGGAGAAAAATGTAAAATGGTTGAATGAGGAAAGGGATAAAGTAAATTTGTAAGATGTGAAATGGGTAAGGATTTGTTGTGAAAAGTAAGGTGAAAGGTTGGTTTGAAAAAAGTGTATTAGAATGTGAGAATTTTAGAGTATGAGAATAAGTGTGTGTAGAGTGTGAGTGTGTGTAGAGTGTGAGTGTGTGTAGAGTGTGAGTGTGTGTAGAGTGTGAGTGTTGTAGGGTTTGAGTGTTGTAGGGTTTGAGTGTTGTAGGGTTTGAGTGTTGTAGGGTTTAGGGTTTAGGGTTTAGGGTTTAGGGTTTAGGGTTTAGGGTTTAGGGTTTAGGGTTTAGGGTTTAGGGTTTAGGGTTTAGGGTTTAGGGTTTAGGGTTTAGGGTTTAGGGTTTAGGGTTTAGGGTTTAGGGTTTAGGGTTTAGGGTTTAGGGTTTAGGGTTTAGGGTTTAGGGTTTAGGGTTTAGGGTTTAGGGTTTAGGGTTTAGGGTTTAGGGTTTAGGGTTTAGGGTTTAGGGTTTTAGGGTTTAGGGTTTAGGGTTTAGGTTT
>JAAVTG010000373.1:0-17948 GCA_011947345.1 Phytophthora quininea
GAAGTGCCGCCTCGCCCGAGGCTGAGGCTGCTCAAGAGGAAGGCCGAGGAGAGGCTGAGGGCTACGTCGAGGACGTCAAGTTAGACGAGCTCCTCGTCGTGGCCAGCGTGGCAACAGGAAGTGTTGCAATAGCCGCGGATCTTTTTTTGTTCGGCCACAAATATTTTTTCATATGGAAAAGTGCATACGTGCATGGGACAGGCGCGCGAAGATTCGTTTTTTTCTTTTCAAACAGCCGAGGCCTCCAACACATTCGCCTTCACTGTTTCAACTATCTTGCTCTCCGTGAACCAAAGCTGCCTTCGGCCCTCCCGGTGCAAGATTGCGGGCGAGTACCCCGTCATACAGCGAGCTGTCCGTCAGGCCTCTTCTTCGTGACCTGCGCGGGCTTTTTTGCGGTGCTGGCAGACGTGTGTGAGCTAGTCGCGTTACTAGTAAATTAAACGTTAATCTCTTACCCCAGTGCTCAACGCGAAGAGCCCAGCTCGCCGTGCAGCAGAGCTCAATGCTGCATCCTGCTGTGCCGTCGCGACGTGCTTCACATTCAAGAACGCCCAAGAAGAGCGATACATACGGCCCGCCAATCTTCCCCTCGTGAAAATGGAGAGTCTGGCGCATCTGGTCGGCGATGCGTGCACCGTGTATATCGCTTGCAGTGCCAGTCCCCGATGCTATATACCAGTGCTAGCGAATCTCTCTGCAGCCCGCGCGCTTGGAGTGGTTTGAGCGCAGTGGTTGGCGCTGGTGCTTTCTCGGCCGGCCTTTTGGATCCAGCATTTTGCACCAGAAGGAGAGGATGATCGGCATCGCTTCTCACTTGCATCTCGAGCCAAATGAAGCGCGACGCGGAGGGCTTTGGACGTCAACCGCAGGCCTTCGTTGACCACGCCCAAAGTTCAACTTGCTGACCATCACTCGCACTTCCATTTTAAGCGCTTAAAACTCTAAAGCGCGCTTGTCCACGCGGAAGTTGATGGGGCTGGTTATTGGCTGCCGCCGGCTGCATTCCCTCGCGATGGCATGTGCGCAAGCGAAGCGTGAGCGGAGGTGTCTGCGGCCACAACCGCATGGTGCCGTGTGCGCTCACCTCGGAGCACAGCACGCACGAGGCGCTCGTGGGTGCTATGCTCGACCGGAGCGTGCACTCTACAATGTCCTTTTATCGCACCTAGAATGCACTTTCCCTGTAATGTACCCATTTGGCACCCAAAATTGAGAAAGATATTAAATTGGGATCCGATTTGCCCAATTTTGACATGAACACTTTGCGGCGCGCTTGACGCGAGCAGTTCGTCGTATCAGCACGGCAATGGCGGCCTGCAACGCCTCCAGTGAGCCTTCGCCACGCGCAACAGACCAGCGTCGTGACCCTTGTCGATCCACGATGACCGCGAGTGCCGACTTGCCTTTTTGTGCAATCTCGCATCTCCAGGATCGTGCTGGCCGGAACTTCCCGCGCGCTGCGGCAACCTTGTCGGCCGCGGGCCAACAGCTTCCGCAATGGCCTTCCAGCGACGAAAACGCGTTGGGCGCATGCATCTCGAGGCGTTGCGCCGCAGACGAGCATGGGCAGCTCCCTCTTCAATCCTGGCCGCACTTGCGATCGGAACGGGTCCCGCCGTGCAATCGAGGCGATGCCACGACTGAATCGAGCGTGGGCTTCGTATCCCGTGTGCTGAGAGATCATTCAACACGCTGAATCACGGACCAGGTCTCTGCTATCAGGCGAGCCGAGCCCACACTGGAGGTTTTCACGCCCCTTGATCCATCGTTCGTTTGCTCTGCTGTCTGTCTATCCATGCCATCTCGCCTGGTCTTCTCGCCTAGCCTTCTGCTGGCCAAGTCGAGCCTCCACAAGCAACAGCTTGTACACTTGCTCGCCTTGCCTCCTCGTCTCGCCTCGCCTTCTAGTAACAGCTTGCACACTTGCAGGGCAACTTGCCGTGAAGCGAGCTCAGCCGCGAATCCACTCTTTTGCGATGGTGATGGGTAAAGGCCGGAACAAGTCCCGTCTCGTACGCAGAAATACTATTACTTGAACCGACGTTGACGACAACAGTATCTGGTCTAGATACCGTCGCTCACGTCGCGCGAGCTCTGCTGGCGGGCAGGACCTCGACGGGCCTGCCCTCGGACGGCCGCGTGCAGCTCACGAGCTCCACGTTGATGCGCGACTGCGGGCCTCGCAGCCCCGGGTACTTCATGGTGCCCTGCAGCCGCTTCGGAGACAGCTCGCCGCCGCGAGCGAGATACCGCACGTCTTCGCTGGGCAACACGCCGCTGTAGAACCGGAACTCGTCCAGCAGGCCGTTGAAGCCGTACCAGCCCGTGAACTCGGCGTGCGGGAAGTCCTCTCCGCCGGCGGTGACATACCCCGTGCCCACCTGCTCGTGCAAAGGTGCTGCCATTCGCGGTGGGGCGCACCGTTCGTCGACCACACGCAGTCGCCGTCCACGAAGACGTCTTGGCGCTGCCGCTCGCGGTCGTAGGTCAGC
Organism: Phytophthora quininea; assembly: GCA_011947345.1. NCBI lineage: Eukaryota > Oomycota > Peronosporomycetes > Peronosporales > Peronosporaceae > Phytophthora > Phytophthora quininea. Next base: position 2,496 of record JAAVTG010000373.1, read on the forward strand.
ACGAGATGATACCAGCGCTCGCTGCGCAGGCTCGGTGCCACCACCTTCTTGGCGTCCAGCACCGAGCAGTACAGGTTGCGCTTCGAGTCCACCATGACGAACTGCTGGTGGTACTGCGGCCAGTGACTGCTCTTGCGCTCGTCTGACTGCAGGCCGAAGATGACACCGCCCCAGTACGGCGGCGGCGATCGCGCTGCGTCCTCCTTGTTGGGTGGTAGCAGACTGAACCACAGGTCGAAGCTGAAGCTCTCGTCGTACAGCGTGCGCAGCGCAAAGTACATGCGGCGGAACTGCCCCCAGTCCGTGGGCGGCGGGTACTCGACGCAGGCGAACGAGGCCCGCGCCAGCTCGTCGTTGTCGTCCGAGCCGAGTCCGTGGAAGCGCATGGAGCGCGCCAGCACGTAGCGCCGCTTCCACGTGTGCAGCAGGTGCCGCTGGTTCTCCGGGATCGGCCCGTGCACGAGGCGCTCGTGCCAGAGCAGCCCGTCGGACAGCAGCCGCAGCCACCACCCGCTCGTGTGCGAGAGCTGGAAGGCGTCGAAGCCCGACAGGAAGCCGCACAGCGCCGCCACCACCTCCTCCGGCAGCTCCTCCAGCCGCATCGATCCAAACGTCCACGGCAACTTGGAAAGTGCCCCGGGGCGGTGAGCCAAGGGCACTTGTTGCCCATCTCCATGTTGAAGTTGCCCCCCACACACGATGAAAAAGCTTTCCTTGTCCGTCTTGCACGTGATGTCTGCGCGATTTGCCGCGGCCGCGTGGGCCTCTCCTTGCTGAGCAAGCGTGCCGATGAAGCAGCTCTATTCTGTCGAGGGGTTCAGAGACGGCAAGGCGTAGAAGAGGGTGAGCGTGAAGAGCAAATGGGCATGACTGACACCTGTCACCTGGAATATGTTGCCGCTTTTTGCCTGCAGCGCCGCGAAAATTGCCCCGAGGAGCCCAGCCACGCTGCAGGGCAGCAGGCAGCGGCATGTGCTCCGTGTCGTGGACGGCGACGTGACTGCTGCGTGAGGTTGCCTGGCTGGGTGCTCCGATTGAGCCGCTGCGAGTCAGAATGGATGAGGAGACACGCTGTCTGGTGTGCGTGACAGCTAGCGTGTTGGTCAAGTACCGCATGAAGCCGCGCGTGCAGCTTGACCACGGCAGCCGATCGCCGTCGAGAGGCGCTCTCCACAACGGCTTGTGCCGCTTTCAGCCACGACGGCGCAATCTGCACAGGCATAGAGCGCATCTGCAATGTCCTCCAATTAATCCAAAGAAGGACTTGCTCATTTTTTTGCGATCTTCCAGCAAATGATGCGGTCTCACCCTGGCAACGGAGACCGAGCGATGGTGGAGCTCCGACGACAGAGCCGCCCTGTACGCTACACGATACGACAGCGTGCGCCCCAGCTCGTGCCATTCACCCCACCCCGCTCGAATCCAAGGTTTCCTCCAGCGGGCAAGTCTGGCGGTAACGTGTTTCTCGGGGGCAACCATCTGTTGGCGTGCACGCGACAGGGGTCCGAAAGGCCGGTCTCTGACACGCGTGATGTCCTTCTGAACCCTCTTGCAATCCCACTTCAACCTGCATACAAAACCTATATGTCGCCCTGGGTCGAATGACGCTGCTGGGTCTCGCCGCCTCGCCGCCACGCCGCCACGCGAGTAAAAAATCGCTCACTCCTCAATTCCTCGCCCGGTGCACAAGTCTCCAAGCCCGACCAAGCCCCACGCACGATGTCCAAGGAGGACGCGGCCACGGAGGAGGCCAAGATGAAGCTCCTGCAGCCCGAGGGCGGCGACCAGGCGGACGTGCCCGACGTCTACCGCTCGCTCAACTTCCGGAGCCTGCAGGACTCGTACCGCGACACCATGGCCAGTCACTACAGCACCTTGCGCGCCGACAACCTGGAGGCCATGCTGGACGGCGGCCTCGAGCGCTTCTACAAGAAGTACGACCACCTGTCGCGCAAGGTCAACATCCAGCTGCCCACGCCCGAGGTGCGCTTCGAGAACCTGTCGTTCAAGGTGCAGAAGCCCGCCACGGTGGAGGATCATGGCACCGTGGGGTCGCATCTGCGCGGCATCCTCACCCCTGGCACCGCCCCAAGATGGTCACCAAGCACGCGCTGCAACCCATGAGCGGCATCATCAAGCCCGGCACGCTGACGCTGATCCTGGCCAACCCCGGCTCAGGCAAGTCGACGTTCCTCAAGGCGCTGGCCGGCAAGCTGCAGGACAACTCCAAGACCGAGATCGGAGAGATCCTGTACTCGGGTCTCCGTGGCGACGAGATCGACCTGATCAAGCTGGCTGGACTCGTGGACCAGACGGACAACCACATCCCGACGCTGACGGTGCGCGAGACGTTCAAGTTCGCCGACACGTGCGTGAATGGGCGACCGGAGGACCAGCCGGAGGAGATGCGCGACATTGCGGCGCTACGAACCGAGCTGTTCATCAATATCTTGGGGCTAGAAGAATGTGCCGACACGGTGGTGGGCGACGCGCTGCTGCGAGGTGTCAGCGGCGGAGAACGCAAGCGTGTGACCATTGGCGAGGTGCTGGTGGGCGGCCAGAGCTTGTTCCTATGCGATGAGATCTCCACGGGTCTCGATAGCGCTGCCACGTTCGACATCATCAAGTCGCTGCGCATGTGGTGCAAGACGCTGGGCGGATCGGCTGTCATTGCACTGCTGCAGCCTACGCCCGAGGTGGTGGAGATGTTTGACGACATCTTGATGATCAACGAGGGCTATTTGACCTATCACGGAGCTAGGACGGAGATCCTGGACTACTTCGAGGAGCGTGGCTTCAGCTGCCCGCCTCGCGTGGATCCGGCCGATTTCCTGATCGAAGTGACGTCTGGTCGAGGCCAACGATACGCCAACGGCAAGGTGGCGAGCAAGAGCCTGCCGGTGTCGTCCGAGGACTTCAACAACCTCTTTGCCAGTCCAACATCTACCGCAAGACGCACGAGGCCATCAGCAAGGGTTTCAACGAGCACCAGTTCGAAAACGCCGAGGACTTCAAGAAGGCCAAGAGTGTGGCGAACCTGGCTCGCTCAAGCAAAAGTCGGAGTTTGGCTTGGCCTTCATCCCCAGCACGATGCTGCTGTTGAACCGCCAGAAATTGGTGTGGCTGCGAGACCCGCCGCTGTTGTGGGGCAAGATGTTCGAGGCCCTGATCATCGGTATTGTCATGGGCATGCTCTACTACGACGTCAACTCTTCCTACTACCTGCGTATGATCTTCTTCAGTATCGCGCTGTTCCAGCGTCAGGCGTGGCAGCAGATCACCATCTCGTTCCAACTCCGCAAGGTGTTCTACAAGCAACGCCCACGCAACTTCTTCCGCACGTCGTCCTATGCGATTGCTGAGAGCGTGGTGCAAATTCCGGTAAATATGGCCGTGTCCTTCTTCCTGGGCACGTTCTTCTACTTCATGAGTGGCTTGACGCGCACGTTCGAGAAGTACATCGTGTTCTATCTGGTGCTGCTGTGCTTCCAGCACGCCATCAGTGCCTACATGACGTTGTTGAGCTCGCTTGCCCCAAGCATCACAATCGGGCAGGCGTTGGCTGCCATCTCGGTGAGCTTCTTCCTGTTGTTCTCGGGCAACATCATCTTGGCGGACTTGATCCCGGACTACTGGATCTGGATGTACTGGTTCTCTCCGATCTCGTGGGCGCTTCGTGCCAATATGCTGTCGGAGTTCTCGAGCAGCCGATACACTGCTGCTCAGAGCAGGACGTGGCTGGACAGCTTCTCGATCAAGCAAGGCACGGACTACATTTGGTTCGGCATCATTGTCCTGATCGTCTACTACTTTGCCTTCACGACGTTCAACGCTCTAGCGCTGCACTACATTCGATACGAGAAGTTCAAAGGAGTGAGCGCCAAAGCCGTGGAAGAAGAAGAGAACCACAACGTGTACGTTGAAGTGAGCACTCCGTCAGCACAAACGGATGGCAGGGGAAAGTGAAGGCTGGCGGACTGCCGTTCACCCTTCCAACCTCTGCGTCAAGGACTTGGACTACTACGTGACACTGCCATCGGGCGAAGAGAGGCAGCTACTGCGGAAGATCACGGCGCACTTTGAGCCAGGTCGCATGGTCGCACTCATGGGCGCCACCGGTGCCGGCAAGACGACGCTGATGGACGTGATCGCCGGCCGTAAAACTGGGGGCCGCATTGAGGGCGAGATCTACGTCAACGGGGAGCTCAAGGACCCGGCCAACTTCAGCCGCATCACGGCGTACTGCGAGCAGATGGACATCCACTCGGAGGCCGCGTCGATCTACGAGGCGCTGGTGTTCTCTGCGAATTTGCGCTTGCCCCCAGAGTTCACGGAGCAGGAGCGCATGAACCTGGTGCACGAGACGTTGGAGCTGTTGGAGCTGACAACGATCGCGGGTGAAATGGTCGGGAGTCTGTCAGTGGAGCAGAAGAAGCGCTTGACCATTGGCGTGGAGGTGGTCTCCAACCCGAGCATCTTGTTCCTGGACGAGCCGACGAGTGGTCTGACGCGCGGTCGGCTTTGATTGTGATGCGCGGCGTGCAGTCGATCGCCCGCACGGGTCGAACTGTGGTGTGCACGATCCACCAGCCGAGCATCTCGATCTTCGAGCTGTTCGACGGTCTGCTGCTGCTGCAGAAGGGCGGCTACGCTGCGTACTTTGGCGACCTCGGCGTGGACTCGGTAACGATGTTAGAGTACTTCGCGTCGATCCCCGGCACGGAGGAAATTCGCCCGCAGTACAACCCGGCCACGTACATGTTGGAGGTGATCGGCGCTGGTATCGGTCGCGATGTCAAGGACTACTCGGTGGAGTACGCCAACAGCGAGCTGTACCGCCAGAACCGCGAACGCACACTGCAGTTGTGCGAAGTTTCGGACCAATTTGTTCGCCACTCGACGCTGAACTACCGTCCGATCGCCACGGGCTTCTGGAACCAGCTCAAGGAGCTGACCACGAAGCAGCGCCTGACGTACTGGCGCAACCCGCAGTACAACTTCATGCGCGTGTTCCTGTTCCCAATCTTCGCCATCATCTTCGGCACCACGTTCTACAAGCTCTCCGCCGGCAGCGTCAAGAAGATCAACTCGCACATCGGTCTCATCTACAACAGTATGGACTTCATCGGCGTGACCAACCTCATGACGGTGCTAGAGGTGACGTGCGCCGAGCGCGCCGTGTTCTACCGTGAACGCATGTCGAGCTACTACGGCCCGTTGCCGTACAGTCTGTCGCTGTGGTTCGCGGAGATCCCGTACCTGATCGTGGTGATCATCCTGTTCGTGACCATCGAGTACTGGCTGGTTAGTTGGAGCAACGACGCGGGCGACTTTTCTTCTTCATGTTCGTCTTCTACCTCTACACGTCGGCGTGTACGTACGTGGGTCAGTGGATGTCGGTGCTGATGCCGAACGAGAAGGTGGCGAACGTGGCGGTGGGTGCTTTGTCCTGCTTGTTCAACCTCTTCGGCGGCTATCTACTGCCCCGTACGGCCATGAAGCCCGGCTACAAGTGGTTCACGTACTTGATGCCGTCGAGTTACTCGCTGGCTGCTCTGGTGGGCATCCAATTCGGAGACAACCACGACGTCATCGCCGTCACTTCAGGCAACACGACCAAGAACATGACCGTGTCCGACTTCATCGAGAACACGTACGACTTCCGGCCAGGACTCAAGTACAGGTTCATGGCGGCGCTGCTGGTCGTCTGGGTCGTGGTGCAGATCGCCATCTTTGTGACGCTCAAGTACGTGAGCCACCTCAAGAGATAAGCTCCGACGCGAGAGACTCTCCAGCTCGACCGATGCATCCACTGCATGAACAGACCAGTCCAGTGTCGCGCTTTGTTTGCATTAAAAATGAGTTACGCATGGACTTCTTTCGTCTCTGCTTTCGTTGAAAACGCCTCCAGCTCTCGCTCACGCCGCCAGCGGCGTCACATCCTCGGGGCGCACCATCAGCCCGTGGCACGGAGCGCACTCAAAGTACCGCACGCCTTTCACCGAGCCGTCGTTCTTGCCCTCCGGGGCAGTCAGCGCGACACCCACGAACGAGCCTTTGGCGTAGTGGACGTTGCCAACGAACTTGACCTCCTAAGCATACACAGGACACAGCATTAGTGAAGCACTTCGCACAGCCCCCCTCCCAAATGACTCCGTACCCTTCCTGTCTTCCATAGATGCAGACTTTGCTGCCCACCGGCGGTGGGGCCGAGAAAACGTTCTTCTTCTTCACCGGTTTGGGGGTCTTGGGTTTGGCTCGGTTGCTCTTCGGCGTCGTCGCCGGTTTGTCTTCTTGGAAGCTCCAGGGAGGACTCTCCGAGACGAATTCCCCGTCCATAAAGTCCTCTTCGAACATGCAGTCCTCGACGTCGCCAAACATCATTTGGTGCGCGAACATGTCCATGAGCTCCTCCTCCATGTAGGACGGACCGAAGGGCGATTGCTGGCGGCCCCCTCGGCGCCGCATGTTGACGTGCACGCCCCTGCCTTTGTTTCGCTTGCCGCCACGACGGGGGCGAGCGCCGGCCATGCCGAACAGCATGTCGAACATGAAGAGCATCTCCTCCATGGACGGCACGGCCACCTCGAAGAAGTCCTCGTCGTCGCTGTCCTGCACGCCGTTGGCGTGGTCGTCCAGCCGCTTGTAGGCGGCCGAAAGCTTCTGGAACGTGGCGGTGGCCGCCGGGTCCGAGTTCTTGTCCGGGTGGAACTGCAGCGCCAGCTTGCGGTAGGCTTTCTTGACCTGCTCGGGGCTGGCGTCCTGCTCCAGCCCCAGCGTCGCGTACGCCTCCGACACGGAGATGGCCATGACTTGCAGACTGGCGACGCTTCGACGGCGTTTGCTTTTTGGCGAACGGCAGTTGGAAGGCCACCCACCACTTTCTCAGGCAGGAGAAGGCAACCAGACGAAAGCAACATGTAATGACGCCTTCTGACTCATTGCGCCGCTAGTTTAGCGCTTGGATAGCCTTCGTCATGCATGGCAACAGGCAATGAAATGAGCCCTCGGGGCCATGTTGACGAACCTTTGTTTGAAGCGCTTCGACACATCTTGAGACTCGTAATATTGGCTCGCTGTTCTGCAGTTCCAGGTGCTCCAACTTTCTGTTTCTCCAGCTGCGACCAAAAGTGTCAACACGCAGCACTCGCTTGCACGGACAGTAAAGTCAAGCAGCAAGCAGAGCTCAAGAAGGAAAGTGGCGGAGATCGGCGAGCGAGCATCACCTACACCGCCGACAACTTCGTTAATGGCAACGAGCAGTCCGTCAGGCTGCCGTAGAGTGTTTCCAACACGACGCGCTCGTGTCGGGAAAGCAACAATGCCATGCTCGACCAATGTGAGAGCGGACATGTTTTATCATGCTTGCCGCAGTGCGACTTCAGCAGATTTGCGCATTTCGATGCACTGCCCGAAGTCCCATCCTGGTGATGCAAGCTCTCTGGCGTTCAAAGTTCAGGCTCGTGCACCACCACCACAGCATTTCACGACGTCAGATTACCAGGTCAACGGCAAGGCGGTCGTGCCGATGTTCTGCCAGTCCAGCTGCCCCGCATCGGATCCCACATGACGAGCTGCAAAATCGCTGTGGGATCCATTCCGACGTGGCTGAGTGTCCTACCGCAAACAATTCGTCATGGGATCTGCGCTGGGATTTTTCGCTCGTGTTGCCGTCGTAGTCACCAGCACACAACAGACTTGTTCCAGTCAACCATTCTTAAATTTCCTAGTTAGTGGGCAAGTGCTGCACGAATGAAGCTCACACGATGGATGCACGCCGCTGTGGCGATGGCCATGACCATAACGTCGACCGCAGCTTACGACCTCTCGCTTGTTGAAGAAGACGCACCGTACCGCGAGGGCACTGTGCATGGCGAGGAGCGAGCCATTTCCACGACTCAATCTGCGCTTAACTCTGCTTCAGGATCCGACTCCACTTCAGAATTCGCCGTTGATTCTGCAGCTATCTCGGCCGCTGGGTCTGCCGCTACCCCCCACCGGCTCATCAACCGCAGGAGGCCACTTCTTCGCGCCGTTTTCAACAGAAGAACCGTCAAAGGAAATGTTCCCGCGCAACGCACTCGGAGACATGGCGCCGATCATCAACGTGGCTGAGCCTTTGCTGAAAAAGCCCCTACCGACGAACAAGTGGTGGGGAAACCTAATCCACACCACCACCGAAGAGCTCAACACGAGGGCCAACCCTGGCTGGTCCAACCCGTACGCCGTCAAATTGCCCAAGGAAGCTCCGTACGGCATCCAAGCGTGCTACTCGTACAACTACCGTCAGCTGTCCCCACTTACGGACGGCGTCGCCGAGTTTTATCTGCACGACTTCGTCAACGACATCACTCTGTCCGCCAAAGAGTTTGCCGGCGAGGCGAAACCTCTCTACGAAATTTACTCCATCAGCGACTTTGGCGTTCGCGTCCGCGCGTGCCTCGACAACAAGAAGCAGTGCCTGGACTCTGCGCTGGTCCACGGCATGGCATTTGTGACGGCAACCTACGACCGGTTGACGGCCAGCATCGAGTCCGAGTACGTCATGACGATCGTCGACAAGACCAAGACCGGCAAGTACATCGTGGACATCGGCGGCAACCAGACGTGGGTGGTCTACACGGGATCAAAAGCGACCTTCGCTCTCGACGAGTCTGGCAAGAAGCTGGTTTCCAGCGACGTCTACACCGGCACGATTCGTGTTGCGGTTCTGCCGAGCAGCGACGCCACATCCGTGTACGACAAGTACGCAACCTGTTTGGTTCGCGGCGGTAATGTGGCGGTGGAGTCTCGAACCGGGTATTCTCTGAAATGGGAGACAGTGGGCAAGAGCTGCGCGACCAATGGACTTCTTCACTTTGCGCTGCCTCACCACCTTCCCGTCTTGACGGACGCCATCACCGAAGACGCTCCTGGAGCAATCGTTTTGAATTCGACGACCCGAGGCAAGATGGTCGGCCAGGTCACCACAACAGGAACGTGGACGCTCTCCGAAGACGAGGACGACCTCGAAGTGGACTTTACCCGACGACCAAACCAACCGCCGACGTTGTCAAACAGGTGGGTCTACTGAAGACTCTCGAGGAGGACATCGCCGGCGACTGGTCCCTCAACAAGACGAGCTGGTACTTCAACGGCAAGCTTTACCAAAAGTACGCGTCGCTATGCCTCATGGCGGCAGACCCCGCCGTCGCTGGCGAGGACAAGAGATTGCTGTCCACTTGCCTCACGAAGCTGGAGAAGATGATTGAGCCGTTCCTCGACAACACTCTGGAGCCCCTCTCAACTACGAGACGTCGTACGGAGGTCTCGTCAGCAGCCAGAGCTTCACCGCCAAAGATGTCAACGCAGACTTCGGCAACTCGGTGTACAATGACCACCACTACCACTACGGGTACTGGGTCACTGCTTCCGCTATGCTGAAGAGTTTGGACCCTACGTGGAAGCGCATGAAGGAGCTGGAGGACATGATCTGGATGATGCTGCGCGACGTCGCCAACCCGAGCACCGACGATCCGTTCTTCCCCAGGTTCAGACACTTCTCGTTCTACCTCGGCCACTCGTACTCCCACGGCGTCACGCCCATGCAAGACGGCAAGGACGAGGAGAGTACTTCGGAGGATGTCAACTTTTACTACGGCATGAAGCTGTGGGGACAAGTCTGCAAGAATAAGGCGGTGGAAGACCTGGGCAGTCTCATGCTGCGCCTGAACGCACGCGCTATCCGCACGTACTTCCTCATGAAGTCGGACAATACAATCCACCCGCCCGAGTTCGTGCCGAACCACGTGACCGGCATCTTCTTCGACAACAAGGCGGCGTACGCGACGTGGTTCAGCTCCGAGAAGCACGCGATCCACGGCATCCAGATGATCCCAGTGTCGCCGATCAACGCCATGGTGCGCACGACCGAGTTCATCCAGCAAGAATGGAACGACATCCTGTCCAAGGAGGCCATCGTCACGGAAGCCAACACGACCAACGCCTGGCTATCGCTGCTGCTGGTCAACGAGGCTGCTGTGGACCAGGAGGACGCGCTCACCAAACTGCAGGAGGCTGTGATGGACGATGGTCTTACCCGGTCGTGGGCACTCTACAATGCCGCCGCTCGCAGCAACAGCACCGCAGCCCAGACTGGTGCATAGTTTTGTCGTAGTTTGTGTTAGAGTTATAAAAGCAATGAACGTCGATGTGCAATCTTGGGACTGTTTCCACATTGACGGAGTTTGCTTGTCGAAGGCCGCTCGTGCACATGGATCGGATAGCTTTGTTCACGGTAATAATTCGCCGGAGGAAGGCCACCGAGGCGCGAGTAGATAGATTCTTGAAGTGGTAGACCGGTGGCGTGTCTCCAGTTGTCGAGATCATCCCAAACTCCTCTGGGAGCACGGAACCGATGCGCTTCTCGACTTCCTTCCGGATGGGTGCGATTTTTACCTAAAACCCTTCTAAAACGTACCTAAAAATTCCTAAAAGTATACAATTTGTTGCCTAAAAGTGGCCTAAAGCAAGTACGACCGCCTTCTAAAAACAACCTAAACGGAGTCAGGATGTTCCTAAAAAGACCTAATTTTTTTAGAGCGCGCATGAGATGCGAGGCCCTGCGGTTGATTTAGTTGACGTTCTTACCCACAACAATAGAAAATGAGACTGTGTCAGCGTGATTCCTGGTTAGAACCTTTCATTCAGTGACTTTCATTCAGTTTTCAACTAGCCATGTGGTACAACGGACACAAATTCGACTTCAAGCGGAGCTACAAGGGCACAGAGTACTACAGCTGCACCAAATACGGAGCAACAAAATGCCTCGCCAAGCTCATCAAGTATCCGGCTGATCACAAAAAGCGAAGCGAGCTAGACTACTGGATAGGCCTGATCAGCATTCCAAGAGCGAGAATGACGACCAAGACAGCCGGTCCGACGCAAGCGCAAGTGACGAGAGTAGCGTCAACGATGTGGATTACCCCTCGTCTATTGATGGTGACCGTAGTCAAGAAGCTGAAGATGAGTCAGCTAGAGACGGGTCGTTCATCGAATTTCGTGGCGAGCACACGTGTACCGCGACTGAGACAGCTCCCGTACGCGACGTGACGGACGAGATGGCAGCGCTGATACGGCAAAAGGCATCCGAAGACCTGATTCCTACAGCTTCCGCCGTGTGGGAGTGGGCTCGACAACAAATGATTACTCGCTATGGCCGTGCGACTGGGCTCAACCTGATCAAGAAACGGGCTGGCAGAGATCTGGCATACCGTGCCAGAGACGCTTCAACTGGCGGAGATGCCTTTCGCGCCATCGAGATGCCACCGCACAGATTCCTGTCTACAGATGACCATCGTCCCTTTCTGCAGTTCAACATTTCTTACACGCATGAGCGTGAACTGCATCGACTGATTGGATTCGCCCATCCTGGTCTCCTCCACCTCCTGAACCATCCCGGAATTCAACTCTTCATCGACGGGACATTTTCAATTGCTCCAAGGCCTTTCAAGCAGGTGGTAATTGCCATGGTTTACGACCACGGCCACAATATTTTCGTCCCTGTTTTTACGTCCTGGCACAAGCTAAAACCGACTGGACGTATTGGCACATCCTCCACTGGATCAAAGTACAAAGCGGGATGAAGCTCAACCCTGGTGTCGTCTGCTGTGATTTCGAGCTGGCTTTGCTGCAGAGTGTCAAAGACCAGTTTCCAGATGCCCATCGTGTGGGCTGTCTTTTCCACTGGAAGCAAGCTATCCGCCGGAAAATGATTGCTTTGCACATCCCACGAGACCAAGTACAGGCAAGCATGCGGCCCGGATGTCTCGATTTACTGACGGTGCTCCCTCGTCCAAAGATGGACCAGGGTATTGCGCATGTATCGTCACAGCGGGAGCCGCGACGAGGCGATAAGACCAAGTGGGCTTCCTTCTGGAAGTATTTTCGCGCGACGTGGTTGAAACGCTACGATTTGGATACGTGGAACGTGCACCACATGTTGAGAGACAATGTGGACCTCATAGCCAAGACAAACAACCCTCTGGAGTCGTACAATCGTGTGTTCGCCTCGCAATTCCATCGGTCGCACCCCAACTTGATGACCTTCATGCAAGTGTGCAAGAACGAGTCACAGCGGTTCTTTGAACGCCTGCGTCGCATCGAAGATGGAGTTGAAGATGGGTCTGATGTAGCTGACGTGACATATCCGACAATCCCTGCAGAACTAGCAGATTGAACAGCGGCAACGCGCACGAGCCACCAGATTTGCTACCGTTTCCACACACCGCCTCTCTACTGACTTCTTTGCATAATATCGGTAGCCGTAATCAATACACAACTTCTCTTTTTACCCTGATTTTGGTGTCCGACACGACTTCTAAAACACACCTAAAAATATTTATACAGGGATTTTTTTAGGAATTTAGGATTGTTTTAGAAGATTTTTAGGTAGAAAAAAATCTCCCCTTCCTTCATCTTCACGAGCGATGCTCTCTCGTCTGGTAGATTTGTGTAAGAAAATAAAAAGGCCGTCTCTGCTACTTAAAAAAAATACAGGTACATTGTACCCACACACTACTCTTTGCGCAAACACATAAATTCGTTTGCAGTGGTTATATTTCCGTGACGGTATAAGTGATCGACAGGCTCGCGCCAGAAGCGCGCAACAAGAGTATGAACTACATGTAGCAAATGTATGGATTTCATCGTATCTTAATGCAAAAAAACTTGCTACCCAAATAAACGTAAGTTCTTCTCGGGACGAACGCGACAAAGAACTTCGATAAAGTAGGAAATACGAATGCTCTGAAGCAGCAATGAAGTTGGTTGTTTGACGGCGCGTCCGCGAATATAACTCTCCATGTAGTGAATAACAATGACGCCGCAGTTGTAGCCGTCGCTTTGGCGGATTTCGTCGTCCTTTTGTATTCTTGAATATGGTGTAGTTACCCTTTAACAATGATGCGATGTACGTCTTGCAGATTTTACTTAGGAAAACATGTCCTGGGCGCTTTTGGAGCGGATCGAGTTGGATTATCAGCCCTTTTCATGAAGTCCACCATCCATAAACACCAATCCATATTGCTGATGTTTACAGGCATAAAAACAATCCCAGTTTCGAGGTGGAACGCATCGCAAAGGTTTTCATGGAGATGGATCTCGTTCCCCTTGATGTGATGGAACATACTTGCGTCAACAATCTCAACATTTGTCTGTTCTTTCACCATTGTATAAACGGCGATTCGGATGCACTTGTCATTCAGCCTTTCGTCGGTACGAAAGGCAAATGCTCTATACATAAAACAAAGCTACAACAACAATTAGATTCAATAGCAAATGCAAACCGGAAGCATTAACACAAATTACCACTTATCGCAGCTCTTGTGTTTTATGCGAACCCGCGCGTAAACCGTCGTGTCGCGGAGAACAGCAAATACTTTATCAAGGCGGTCGGAGTTCGCGTTCCTTTTGTTTGCCTTGACCGGCAATCCGCTTCACTGTCATTGTCTTCACGCTTCGTACCGGCAAATTCATAACCGCATCATGTCACTTATTGTATGTGAGTGGTTGATATGAAGCGCCGCATACTGATCTAAAAGCCACCGGAGATGGAGCCTTCGATTCATGGAGACGATAGTCATCAGACTCTTCTGAACTGTCCGGATCCAGCGAAATGGCGTCTTCGGACTCTTCAATTGGTGTTTTATTCTTTTGGGATACCAAGATCGCGTTTTTTCGTCGCCTTTGGTCGACCACTCACTTTTACATGTTTGCTGAGCTTGAACGGCTTGCTCATGGTGGTTGAAGGTTCACTACTAGAGTTATTGCACGCAGGTAGCATTGATTTAGGTCAATTTGTTTAGGTCAATCTGAAGCACCGACTGAAGCGGGACTGTCAAGCGTGGGTGCTACTTGCTCAGCTCGAATTTGGGTGCTGGTTCAAAATCAGCATTAGGCAAATCTTCCTTTTCGCGTTTTGCTTGGCTGTGATTCAGGTATTTCCTCATCATCATCACTGGGGAGCATTTCGGTTAGAGCGTCACTCAAGGCATCGTCGTCTTCTTTGGATCATGAACCAGTAGTAACTAGCGGTACACCCGAGCCTTCAATAAATTCGAGAAAAGCTTCAAGAGCTGCGTATAACTGCTTAAAGCGTTTGGTGCCATTTGCAATGGCGTAACTTTGTCTTGCAGTGCCCTGAATGCTCGCCAATTCTGCCGCTCATCGAGGGCATACGGTCGGGGTGCAACGTTCTTGACTTGTACGTCTCGAATAGGCTGTACATGTGTCGTCTGTGGCATGTCGTAGTATGTGCGCCACCGTTGATGTACTTTGCCAATCGAAACGAGTGGCTTGACGCCCATCTAGAACGATACATGCAGATATATTTATTGCACTGAGTAAACATTGTCTTCATCATCAGTTTGTTGCCTTACCATTCTGCGGAAGTAGATGGCACGCTGACATGGAAGAAGTATTGCTCTCGCAAACGAATAAGTACCCGCTGCTCCAAGTCCGATGTGTAGTCCAGTGCGCCAGCTCCACTCCTACTGACGCTGAAAACACCACTCTTCTATTTTTTATATGCCATGATGGTAGATATCTGTAGGCGTAGAAGACTCATGTCAATACATACCAACACGTACCAACACATATTTTATTGTCTGACCTTCGCCGCGTACACGTAACCAGGAAACACAAGCTCGGCAGCGTGCTCGGTAGTTTCGGTTAAAAGCGAATTCATTTCCAATTCGTATTCAGCATGGATGCTATCACCAATGCGCTCCATATAAAAATGAATAGATAGTAAAGCCAAATAGTACCACGTACAAACCGCACTCAACAACACATTGGTCTTTCGCTCGAACACTCGCTCCTTTAGCAGTTGTAGTGCAATAATCGACTCCACGTATTCATCGAGAGGAGTGTCCGCACATATTTCAGGTTTTAGCTTACTCCAGCCTGACGCTATGCGATTGTTCGTGTTGTTCCCTAAATGTGGGACATCCTGTCATAAATATTGCGCTCAATGCTGTTTGCTGGCGTCCCAATTGTCTTTAAAGTACTTCACGAAAGGGTGGTTACCTTCGGCACCTGAACCACCCCCCACCCCCACTCCCCACCCCCAGAACTATTTCCTTTGTATATCGATACATGTGTAGCTTATAACGCACCTTTGATTTGTTTAAACCACTTCAGTACATGGAAACGTGTCCGTGGAACCATCTCCTCCAACACCTCTATCTCCTTCATGTCCTTGTTGACTTGGGTTGTCAATACTACATACGTTAGTTTTTATGGCGATTCAATCTGATAGACAGCAACATACCATTATAACGTCCACTTGCTTCCAATCAGTGTTGTTTGTTTGAAATGCTTCCACCACATTTTCCATAGTTTCATTCGTCTCCTGCGACAAGAGCATGCTGAACAAATCGCCCTTGCAGAATGCGTCCATTACCATGGACGAGG
>JAAVTG010000374.1:0-21858 GCA_011947345.1 Phytophthora quininea
CCCAATTTGAATCCCCTTGTTTCTTGCGGCCATGCTGACAGCTCTGATAGCGGTACTTGGAAGTTGCGGGGCACCACAAAGTGCTGGTTCTGTTCGTAGAACGCTAGTAATGCTGTGGTGAGTGTACTGCCGCTCTGGTCGTTGCGAGAGACGCTCAGGAAGCGCCGGGAGATGACGCCGACGCGCTGCATCTTCAGTCAATTAGCAAAATCGTAATGGAGGCCTGTGATTGGCTATGACTGCCAAAGTGGTGCAATTATAAAGTGACACAATAAAGCAATGAGCGGCGCGGACGACGAGGCCGAGCGCAGCTCCTGGCTAAACCGAGCGGCGTCCTGGGGCTCTCGGCAGTACCGTTCGGGGCTGCAGCACTGCTAGGAGGAGGTGATCCTACATATCTACTAAAATAATGCAAAAGTACTTAATGCTTATGGATTTTGGCGATGCGTAGGTTTCTACTTGGGACTGGCGAGGCAGAAGCAGGCGATGAAGGAGGAGAAGCTGCCGAAAGGAGGACAACCAGTTAACAAGGGGGCACCTGCAAGACCGTTGAACTTTTTGGAGAAGAAGCTGGCTATGGACAAGCCACAGACGCCCAATGTGGCGGTCGGGAAGGCTCTGGTGGGAGGCACCACTGTGGCGGTGTCTGCGTGCCTCTTGCTGTCGGCTGGGGTGGCTGCAGCATTGGGAGTGACGAGTGTAAGTGTGTTTTTATAGTGCTTATTTAGGATTCGTTGATTTCTGATGTGCTTATGTTGTACTTTCGTGTAGCTGGATGATCTTCGTGAGCGAAAGGAGAAGGCGATGGCTCGTAGGAGGAACAAGAAAGCTGGCGCAGCGGTGAGCAATCT
Organism: Phytophthora quininea; assembly: GCA_011947345.1. Classification (NCBI taxonomy): domain Eukaryota; phylum Oomycota; class Peronosporomycetes; order Peronosporales; family Peronosporaceae; genus Phytophthora; species Phytophthora quininea. The sequence continues at coordinate 852 of JAAVTG010000374.1, forward strand.
TAATCATTTTTTGTTACAATAAAACCGACGTTAATTTGTAATTTATGCTGCAGGCAAAGCAAGAAGCCGTAAGCGAGGAGCAGGAGATGAAAGAGCTTCGCGCACTGTTTTCTCGCAGTGCGCAAAAACGTCTGAGCCGCAGGAGGCGAATAAATAGACGATGCTGTACGATTTCGAGCAGTCGACTGGAATTGAAGACCTACTCTTAACGGTGATGGCTGCTGTAATGCATGTGTGAAGTTATAGTAGAGGGCGGACCGAGCACTCGCGAAAGCGGGCGGGATTTTGTCGCTTCGATGTTCTTGGCGGTGATGTGTAAACCTTTGGATGAGTTCTCTTTTGCGCTCGATCATTTTCTCGTGTACTTGGGCTTGTTTCCTGCAGACGTCACGTACATTTTGTTAAGGCGAAGTCACAAACCAAGACAGACGTGAAAAGCGCAACCGACCTTAAATGTTTGAGGCTAGCAATAAGATAGCCTACGAGAGCAGTCACAAAGCTCCGGAGGAAGGAACAAAGCTCAACTATCTGTGTCGACGTGGAGCTCACAGCAGGATTTTTAAGTGCAACTTCCGCAAGTGCGCGGTGGTTGCTGATTTCCTGGTTGTGGTCAGCAAAACGTGTTGACAACGAATCCAAAGTCCATGCTGGTAGCGCAGGAGTTGAACTTGAGGATTTCAATCCTGGTGCAGGGGCATCCTGGATAAATGGCAAGAGTCGTGGCTGCGATGAAGAGGTAGGAGTTGCTGAAGTTGTTTGAGGTCTTTGAAAAATAGTGGACATGACAACGTTGGTGTGTGAGGGTGATCCAGGACTGGGTTCTACTGGTGGCACACCAATTTCGGCGATCTGTTGCTGGCAGCTTTGAAGGGACTTCCACGTTGAGATGACTGCTTCAAGCATTGCCCTGAGTTCCTCCGAACACTGCTGCTGCATTTTCGCTTCTATCCGCGCTTTGTACGCCACATACTCCAATTGCCGTTCTTCCAGTAGAGCTTCGATCTGCTTGTTTAGCTTTCCTTCATTCTCTTTCGCAGCAACACACCCCTGCTGCAGATGATCAATTTGCTTTTCCAATGCCAGCAGCGAAAGCTGATTTCTTTCGATCTCTGCACGTTGACGCGTGGTGAGGACTGTTAACGTGGCGACAGTCTTTTCTAACTTTGCATTTTCGCAGCGCAGTATTTCAGTTTGACGGTCGATTTCGATTTGAATGTTGCGGCGTTCGAGCTCCGTTTTTGCGATCCGTTTTCGCCATTTTTCCTTGTCATGGGCAATCTCGGCTTCGCCTTCCAGCAAGCGCTCAATAGCGTCATTTCGCTCGCGTTCAACGTCGAGTTGATTCTGCTTGGCAATCCCCTGGTCCAATTGAGCCTCGTGTGCTAGCTCGCGAGCTACGTCACGGTCTTGAATTGCTTCGTTACGCAGCCGCAGTGCCTCTTCCTCTCGTTCACGACACTCTTCTTGCACTTGCTGCAGCTCAAGGATGATTTTCTCAGCCACTTTCCAACTGTGGACTGCGTTGTTGCGCGCTTCTTGTTCGCAAACCAGTTCATTCTGTAGCTGAGCAGTTTGAATCTGGAGTACGTCGCGCTCTTTAGCCATGGACGCTGCTGCTAATCGAAATTTCTCCACTTGCTGGCTCAACTCCGCACACTCTTCGACAACTTGAGCTCTAAGCTCAACGAGCCGGTCTTTCTCGATGCGCAATTGTTCACGCTCTTGTTTGGCTCGTTTGAGCGTCTGCAGCGCATGATCTAACTCACCCTCGCAGTTCTTCAGCTGTTGCTGTGTTAGATCACGCTGCGATATTGCAATGTCGCGCTCCTTCTCGCAGGTATGTTTGGCGCCGTAGTGTTTCAGTTGCTGGCTAATGTCGAAATGGCCCCAGTGCATGGCCAAGTCGAGTGGGGTGTGACCGTTCTTGTTCTTATCGTTCACCGCAGCGCCACGACGAATGAGCTCCTCCATAATCTTCGCGCGATTCCAAAGCGCCGTCATGTGAAGCAACGAATTCCATCCCTGGTCTTTCAGAGTGATGATATTCGTTCCCAAGTCTTCGAGCTCTTTGAAAACCTGCAGGATATAGCCGTCCGTGTCATCGGCATCCCAGATCGACTCGTTATCGAACAGGTCGAATACTTTCTCTTGGGTTGCTGCATCTAACTCCTGCATCTGCATCTCGACAGGCCAAACCAAGTTTGCAAGTTAATGCCAGCTCCACTATATTTATCGTGGAAATACATGGCCTCGCTGCTGGGAATATCAATGGTGATCACGAGGACTGCGGATTCCCGTCCCGCATCATCTGCTGGTGCTCTTGTTTCCACTGGAACCACATACCATCACTATAATATCAAAGATCTTTAAAATGTTGTTGCCTTTTACCTTCTCCATCATGTCTGACGAGATTCCAATCTGAGCACGTACATGAGCTCTGCGCTGCGAGACGAGCAAGCTCTCGCTCTGTGTTCTACGTTAAAGCAAAAGTGAGAATATTTTAAATATAATAGCCGTTGTATCTCTCGCATGCGCGCACATCTTGCTCGGAATGCTTCCAGGCGACAGTCTGCTCGCATTTAACACATTGAGCACAAGTTCAGAAGACAATCAATGGTGCCTACCACTTCTAACGTACCGTCTTGGGCAGATAACGCGTCGTCTTCGGCTTCAGGCCAGTCATTGCCGTCACACGGGTGGTTCTTCATCAGCCGACCTCTCGCAGAAGATCTCCTCTCGCAGAAGATCTTTGGGCGTGTACAGACACAAGGTCAATTCGTGCACTAAACGAAGCCCGAGGCGAGGAAAAAGTGCATATTAATCGTTACTCGCTTCCAAGTTACTGCTGAGGAGTCTGACCGGTTGATTTGGCGCTCCTTGGGTGAGATCCCGGAGCTGGAGCTTAGTTGGTCTTGCGGCAGTTCACGTCCGCAATAAACTTGGCGTAGAGCAGACTATCACGACCAGTGTTCATGTTGCCCATGGCCAGCACTGCCATGACCAAAATTGCACCAAGAAGGACAGACGTCCACAAGATAATCTGGAACTCGGCGATGTCTGACATCTTGATGGGGCTGGCAGTGCTGTTCGTGGTGGTGGTGACGTTGTCATCCTCTTCCGAGGCGCTTCCACTCTCTGCTGCCAGGTCCTCTACTTCTTCCTCTTCGTCCACCACATCTTCATCTTCATCTTCGTCGTCCACGTCGTCTTTGGTTCTGGTCAGAGACGTCATCAGTCGGCGGTTGCGTGCACGACGAGAGCGCGGCCACCTGCTGCACCGACATCGGGAGCTTGCCCGTCATCACCTGCGCTCCGACAACAGAGCGGGTCTTCACCAATTGACCCAAAAACTCCGCCACGGAAGTGGCCACAACTTGAGTTGCGAGCTGCTGCTTGTGCTTGCCATCTAGTTTGGGTGTTGAGAGCCCCACGATGTACAGCGTCTTGTCTCCTCCATCCTCTTTCAACTTGGCTGTAAGCTGTGCCACTTGGGCCAGCTCCTTAGCAAATGCAACGTCCTGTTGGTCGCTCGACTGCAGGAAAGTGTTCCGACTAAGTACTTCTTGCACCAGCTCAGCATTAACCGGCGGCGTCCAGGCCTTCACACTGGCACAGAGAGAAGCACTGCCTGCACAGCGTACGCTGTTAGAGTAGCTGGCTTGGATCTCCTGGGTCACAGCCACGGGGACCTTCACACTGGTGGAAGAGGCTTCGAACGTCTTGTGGAAGCCTGGGGAGGCGCTTAGAGCGGCGTCCACGGTGTTTACGGCGGCAGCAGAAGCGTCGTCCAATATCAGCAGGGCGTAGGTCTCTGCGTGCATGAAAATGTCGGCTTGTAAGGGGCTCTGGGCGGCCGGACGAGAGGCGACGCTGCCAGTAGCGACCCCCAGCGAGTTGAGCGCCAGCTCCGCCAGTCCGGCGGCTGAGAACGCAGAGGAGGATGACTGGTGGTACAGTGGAGTGGGGGCACTGCCCAGCACCAAAACTTGGTCGGCGGAAGCGCTGGAGGCGGCCGAGAACAGCAGAACCGACGCGAGCACCTTGAGCATCGTGGAAGTCGCTTTGAGATCTAACCTGGACAAAACTTTATTTTTATTAATGTATTTTATTTCATAAACATATATTTTATTATAAAGGTTTTCAAAATGATTTTGGTCCAAATTACGTTCTAATTCGAAGCTGCTGCACGATTTCGAGGCACTATTCGTTCTAGTGACGTGACTGCTACCCATGATTTTTTTGCCACGCTTAGTTATTTATCTAAACGTTGTGCATGTGCATGTACCAGCTTCTATCTCGAAGTTGCACAATTAGTTGTCTCTCGATTGCCGCCATACAAATCAGGAAAACGGACGGCATCTTAAAAAGACTTGGTTGTAGCCACATCGACTGTAGTTGAATCGATTAGTGACCCATCCATCAGTGTGTGTGGAAATGTTGAGGTGGGGGGATCCGCTTATTACCGTATTGCGCATGGCATCCACGACTAGAAGCTCGATGATCAAATTGCCAGGAAGTGCGTGCATGTATGATATTCATGTGCATGGTTGTAAACGGCCAGAGCAGGAGTTCTGTCGAAACCTGAGCATATTCAGTTTTGTGAAGACGGAAATGACGGGGAGGCCGACGCAGATCTCTCTAGTAAAACTTGTATCCGTCAATTCTGTCTTGCCGTATTTCGAAGAAAAGATCTGTTGTAGTCCTAAGACTCAACGCACATGAAGTCACGGATTTTTGTACCCAGCATATTAGCTTTGAAGCAGCGGTTCATCTATGAAGTACACGACTCCAGCCAATCCACCGTCAACTGTAGTAGCTTCAAAAGATGCGGACTGCAAAGAGGGCGACAACAAGGCATCAAATTTACAGAACATAGACGCCACATGAGGCCTTTCCTGTAGCCGCACCCGCACTGCAGACATGGAGTGGTGGACGGGATGACATATGGTGGGTGGACAGTAGAATATGACCGCTTTACGTACCGCTGGTAATACTGTTGAAATACCGACAACGACACAAAAGCCGGGGCACACAAAACCTGGGATCAGAAAAAGAAGCGAATACAAAAGCTTGACCAATCCAATTGCACTTACTTAAACTATTTTGCCAATAAAAATAGTAAATTTTGGTTGATGCGGCCACAAAATGAAGGCCCCTCCTTCTTTTCGGGACGCGTACAATGAGCGCAAGCAGCGAGGCTACGCGGTCAAGGAGAAGCTGGCAGCGCTGAGACGTATTGAGGTGGTGGGTACTGTCTAGAGCCGTCACCAAGCTCGGCTACCCACACGGCACGGTGGAAGGTTGATGGCTGTCCCGAGAGAGTGTTCGCGCGTTCACTGGCAACAAGCTGTTGAAGGCGATGAAAGGAAGGGTCTTAACGAAAGCCTCCCTTTCACCCCTGCCCAGGTGACGTTCATAAAGAACAGATGTCGAGACGAAGAGGTAAGTCAACATACATTTATTGAAGTATATTAATTTACACTAACTAATTGTTATCTAGTAGTTCACAACCCCAACCATGATAGATGTTATAGAGGACAACTGCTGCTAGTGGTTAGAGCGCTACAAAGACGACGAGACAGGGTCTTATATAGTATCGCACCTTTCTGACTGATCATGTGTTGTTTCAGGTAGACCATTCACACCTAGTAACCGCGTAGCTTGCTTTCAGGCTAGATCCGCTGGTTGACAAACGTGTAGCGAAATAGGACTTTATTGAGGATTAGGTTAACTTATGTTGTGTAGTTAACGATTTCTTTCGTCTAGTAGTCAGATAAATTGTACCACAGAAGCAGAGACTTCTCGCCAATCTTTTGTCTAGAGGCAAAGTGAAGCTTTAAAACCTTCAGCGGGATCGTGCTGTTCCACCAAGCTGTGGCGTTGCCGTAGATCTGGCAATGATAATCTGCTGTAACTTGTTCAGCTTCTATTATAGAACACGCCTAAATCCGTTCCGCATTTATTCGTTCGTCTAATGCATACTAGTGCTATTTGAATCGCGTGCCTGAAGATGATAAACGGTGGATACTTTTTCCTTGGCAATCTGCCAACAACATTGCAGTTGCCCGCCCTTGTTCTTACCCCCGCACTTTACCCAGATCGTTTTATCTCTTTTAGTCGTGATAGACTCCTTAGGCAGGTACTCGAAGAACACAGCTTAGCACGAAGCAAATGGCGCTGCACTTCAGTAGCTGGAGAGTTCACCTGTTTGGGTGGCATAAAGACCGCTGAGATGTTGTGATTCACCATCTGCTTACGCACTTCGGCTCGAAATGTTGCCGCCGTAGCTTCAGCGTCCTCTGGCCGTCTGGCCTTGCCTCGTACACTATACGTACGTTATTAGAGGCTGCTAATGACAAAAGTTCGTCTTGGACATCAGCGATGCGGTATTTTTCGAAATCACATGCGAATGTGCAAAATAGACGCAAATGTATTTTCTCCAGTTAAGAAAACCATTGTTGAAAAATGTGGGTAGTCAACACATATAAAATAATACGTATTCAAATATAATCCCGTAAATAAGTAAACAAAAAGAACTATGTGAGCATATGTCATTCATATCACAAATCAGAACATTTTAGAACATCCAGCCTCCAAAGATAGCTATAGTTAGATCGCTTATCACATCAGGCAAGCGATCTCCATCTTTTGTCTGTTCTCACCCAGAATAAATATCCTGCTCTCTTATCTTTTCTTTGGTCTCCTTAGCTGCGGTTTCTTCCACAGCGCGAAAAGAAGAATTAAGCGAGTTTAGATTCTCGATCGATTCGATTCAACACTACCACATATTATAATAGTATGTTGTGGTTACGAATCTGATTTAAAACAATCTAAGAATCCAATGAACAAAATCTTTGCCAGGTATGCCCTCGCGCCCGAAGCACTTTGGATCGGAGGTCAGAGGCTCCAATGCACAAATGGTTGCTGTGTTGCGTTGTAATGATCTCGTCGCCGCCAGTGCTGCCGTTATTTAAGGTACGGCAAATCCAGCAGAAAATTAACAAGCAGTTTGCGAGATTGGTGTTAAGTCAAAGTGATCACCATATGATGCAACCTTCATTTATTGTTGCATCTGCAGGTGTGCGTTTGATTATAAGTTATGCTACTAAGACTCAGAAAGTAATTGATTTTGGTTCTAAATGGGAGGGTCTTGAAATCGATCTGATAGTGTGTCATGCTGGTTCACGCACCAGAGCGTGACCTTCCCGTTTTTGCCTCCCGGTTTGTTCTTGAGTACTACCCCAACTTCTTTCAAATGAATCTGTAGTGTCTGAAATAGGCTTCACTCCATTCCGATACTGTTGCTTCTAGATGGTTGCGGTATTGCTCCAGCATTTGTCGTTAAACTAGAATGAGCGAGCTATGTTCGAGACTTGGAATAATATCCGTGAGAATATCTCCCTAACGACCGATAGTTGAGTCCTTGGCTTCAATATCCTCCTTTGCTTATGATCCGCCTGGTGGAGGCGGAAGGCGAGAGGCGGAGTCTTGGGTCTGGCGGGAAGATCAAGAAGTACCCCGTCCAAACACCGACAATCAGCATGGCAGGTAGTCGGAGCTCCTTTGGGACTTGCCCTCTCTAACCGAATTATCAACAACCTGCCCCCTGTTTTCCTTCATCCTCGGCCACGCGTAGCATTCGTTTTTTCGGACTGCGCTGCTCTTGGTTGATTGAGAAATGACTGACTTGTCGGTTCCGTCGACGTCCATAACAATTCCCGCTGGTGTGGTGCTTCCCATTCCTGTGAGAGACTGTAGGTACACTGTGTGGAGTATTGAAAACCGCCGTGGCGCACTCGTTTTCTATGAATACAGGGCCATCTGGGCCAGTTTCAGGGGGCACGCGCGAACCTGGGAACCGCGGCAGCAACTTCTCGACGAGCTAGTCGACTTCGGCCCCGATCTCCGGCTTGTTGATGACTGGAAGTCTTCAGGCCTGCGGATGTCCTTTCGCCGCTACTGTCGCGAGCAGGGCAATCCTGCTGTCCATCGAGACGGTCAAAGATGACTGCTGTGGCTTCTATGCCACCACTGCCGCGGTTCGCGCGCTTGAGTTGTGGGGTTGGTGGACTCCTGAATTCACCGAATTTTTTATGGTGATTCATCGTAGTAAGCACGGGCCCTCTGTGGTATGGCCTACGCTACTTCGATACGTGCGGTGGTGGAGCCACCACACTCTCTACTTAGGACTATCGTGCGGGTTTCTGCGCATCCCCGCCAGAATCACTCAGTAATACCGTCACAAGTTAAACCACGACGGCGCCCCTGATCAGTATTGGGTTGCCGGAAGGGTTTTATCTCGTCTCTACAATCCATCCGTTCCCGCGCCGTCTGGCGCACTGTTTCCTGTTGGAGGTTGGGCCCTCGGGTCTCTTCGCGACTGATGTTGATGTCGAATGGGAATCCATTCGCGAATACGGGGTTTCCTGGATGACTGTCCTTCAGTTCGTCCGTCGGATTGAGATCTCATAGTGACCATTTGACACTGTCGTAACGTCGCAGTCGGTCGCCTGAAAATTCCCGTCATGCGCTTGAAGGCTCCTTCAACGGACATCAGACCAGTAATTCCTGTTATTTATGTACATGTGACATTGTTATTTGATCGTGCATTTGTCAATTTATATTGGTTTCAGATATGGGTTTTCAACTCAAAAGCTCAGAAAACTTAGTTGCCCAATGCTGATCTTTTGCAGATAAAGACTGACTTTGCAAAACAATGCCGATGAAACTGCAATAACTTTGATGTGCCCCCGCTCGAATCTGGGATATTAAGGGACGCAAAGGGCCCGCTAAGGGCCAATACCTGACTAAGCACTTAGGACGAATGACAGCTGTGCTCACGATTCGAGCTGACGATAAGTCTGCTATAATTTTATTATAAATTGTATTGTTTATTAACAATATATTATGTTTCAAAGATAAAACTTCAACTCTTTTGATCCTACGCGGCAAGGTGGGAGGGAGCATTGAGTTCAAAGAGCTAAGAATCCTCTCAAAAGGGCATTTCTACACGGGAAAAAGAGGCATCCATATGGTTGCAATATTATGTAAAAAACTACTAAAATTGATGGCCTAGCGCTGCTCCTTCTCGACAATTTCGACATCCATATGTTGGAGCAAGGAGTGCGTGTTTTGGCTGAGGATGTCAAAGATCGCCGCTGGTAGGACCCCGCCGTTGAAATCACCATTTGTAAATCGTCCCTGAAATTTAATCCAAAATCGGGATGCCTCAGCGCACCTCAAGCATATGGTTCGCATTCCGCAATGTGTTTGCTCGATAAGAATATAAGAGTACATTTAAACCTGCCGCCTAGAACTTGGTATGACCTCCGAGCTTTGTAAGGACAGCTCTAAGCCTCTCCATCATCGAGAGCACGGACTTCCGTTCAACAGAATCATCAATGTTAGTCTAGATGCAACGGAGTTCCATTTTTAGACCACCACTAGATGTCGCTGGGGTGCGATTGAGCTCTTTCTTCATGATAAACCACAGATTTTCATTAGGATTGAGATCTGGGCTTTGAGGTGGATGACCGAGGAGACGAGTCTCAACTCGCGCAAATAGCCTGCCGTCAGTTTTCCCCGATGAGCTGGATGTTGTCGTGAACAAACCGCATGTGCCCCTTGAGGCCGTAAGCAGCTTCCTGATAGGAATTTCCTTGCGCAGTAAGTGGTGGTAGTACCCCCTAGTAACAGACTCCTCGCCGAAATGCATGGTGCCAACTCCATCTGCCGTAACGGAGCTCCAAACCGTTAAGGATTGCCGGCTAGACTTAAAAGTTGGCATCACAAACTAGCATCAAAGGCCTTGTGGGGAAGCCGCCACACCGAAACACGACCCGACGTGCCATGAAGCTTAGCTGTAGCCTTGTCACTGAACATAACCCGCGTCTAAAAGCTCTTCGTCGTCTTGCCGAACCTTTCCGCGTAGGCAAGCCGAAGACGACGATGTTTCGGGTTCAGATATGGTTTCTTGCATGCTGAATGGCCTTGGAGATTCGCTGCACGAATGCGGTTCCGGATGATATGTTTAGAAACAGACGCATTGGTGTCCTTCGATACCTGTTCAGCGACGACAGCAGCGCTAATGAAGCATTTTTGTTTTCCTTAACTTTTCTCACAGTGCGGCGATCATCTCGGTTGTCGGTGTTGCGGAATCTGCCCGCACGCAGCAATACAAAACTGTGTCCGGTTTTCTTGAAGTAGTGGATAATGGTCTGCACGCTGGATCTCGGCACTCCAAACTGCTGCCACTTTTACTGGGACTAACTCCTCTCTTTCACTTGATAATGACACGGACGCGGAGATCTTGCGAGTACTGGTACCTTCGTGGTTGCGTCCGTGACATGCCTGTAGCAATGAGAAGTGATGCCAACGAACAACTTCCCTAGCCGGAAATGGTTGGCCTGAGAGGTGGGAGGTTTGCATGCCCTCTGATTGGCGGAATCTCAGTGAAAGAGCCGTCACGAACGTGCGAACCCCTGGGGAAACTTCGTTGACGCGAAAAGCATTATGCCGACAGTATTTGGAGTCTAGCACTGTGTTCAACAGCGTCGATGTTGAGATGATGCAAATCGTGCATGGAGGGCTGAACGCTCATTTTTTCCCGCTGTACTATGACTGATTCAAACCTAGGAATTCCTGTCTCAAAGCCTCGAATTAGTAATTTTGACAAACGTCCTCCCACACCTCAAACGTAGCTTTTAGACTTTTCTGGAGCTGGAGTCCCTTTTTAGATGTGTAAGAACCACGAATTCGTATTTTCAGTGGCCCATCACCCCCACATCTAACGGCTAATACGCGTCTAGCCAAATCCTGTGAAGTATCTTGTATGGAGTCTGCATCGTTCAGGACACGGCTGCGAACATAGCTACCGTTACTCAATGCATCGGGTCAAATACTACCGGATACCCCTGAATAACTGGGCATAGTCCCCTTGTGTCCCACAAAATTGAATAGACCGCTCTGGATTGTTCGCCGATGACTCACACTGTGGTTGGACAGAATTCCATGCTCGACACACTAACGCAGCACGACCTGGTTTAACATATTCACTTTATAATTAGAACCGTTTTCTACACAAAGCTGCTGATAATGATCAGCCACAGAGTATAAGGATCGAGACATGTTGCTATAGAAGTAGGAGCAGCTAGTAGTCGACCTAGAGCTGGAACTGCTGATTGAATCTTGATAGCATTGTGAGATACCAATACCTCTTGAATACCGAGTTCGTGAAACGAAAGATCCGCAAGCACATGAACGGCAACTAAATGAAACCATGTTTCTACTTGTAGCGGGCTGCGTAGCAGTGCACGTGCACAGAGAAGGACGTACGACTCCACGAGTCAGTGTCTTAGGCTTCCAGCCTTCGGTTCTATACAAGAACCAAGTACAGTCCCGTAAGTAGGACTCGCAGAGTCAGTGTCCCTTAAAACAAGGACTACACAGATTAACTGCAAAATAGAACTGAATTGAATTGTTATCTGACCTTGCTTGTAAATGTATAGACTAAACTATATACCATAGTTAATCTAAGAATGTGTAAATGAGTGGTGGAGAGCCAATGGCTACAGAGTCAAAACTCTACACACAGTTAAGAGTTTTGTGCAACCTCTAAAGTCAACGCACGGGCGTGACTTTCGTGTAACCCCGTTACACTACTTCCATGCTTGTGATGATTCTATGGCGTTTATTTCGCTGTAAGTTGACGCTGTGATTTGTACTTCTATCAGTGATAAGTGCAAATGCGAGTTCTTTGCTGAATTAGATAAAACCTTGTGATTTTAAGGACATGAGTTTACTAAAGAACTACCATGGAATTGGAGTGAGCGATATCAGTATCCACGACAGGGGTATGCGTTGAAGTTGTGGGAGAAGTTTGAATCAGAGAACGACGAACCTAGGAAAGATAGTGATTTAAATGAAAACAATGACAACGGGTATTGAGAGGGGTTTAACTCTACGTCAAAGGAGGAGGGTGTGCTGTTGAAGCAGCGTGCATATGACGCTGGACAGAACAACTGGGAGGCAGTATGTAGCCAGTAGGAGAAAGGAAAGTCAGAGTCTAGTTGTATTGCATCTTACTTCCTGACACAGAGCCAGGAGCGTAAAAAAGTTTTCTACTAGGGCTTCGCGAAGGCTGCGATGACAGCCGCATAATCTGCCTTTTGTGATGTCGGTACTGTACCGGTATATCGGTACTATAACCGTAACCACGGCTACAAAGGAGCTTCTATTCAGCGGGAAGGGATCCGAATTGGCTACCCGGGCCTGTGGTCCCGGGGAAACGTAGTTCGTTGGGGTCGATTAGATAAATTGATGATCTCTAGCAAAGCAAAACCAAAACGCATGCGATCTTTAAATTTAATTTTCCTTCATTAGCTGTTTAGTGGTGTGAGATGAATCTCTCTTCTGCATCGGTTACGAATCAAAACCATACAGAATACGGCCTTGGCGCTTGAGCGCATACACGACGTTCATGCGAGTGACCGTTTTTCTGCCAGCATATTCCGTGTACATCACCGCATCTTGCACAAGACTTCCCAAAAGCTCTCAGCACGGCTCTTATCTCTTCATAGATTAGACCAGACAAACGCTTGACGCCTCCTCGGCGGGCAAGACGTCGAATTGCTGTCCGTCCAATGCCTTGAAGATTATCCCTCAAGATGTAGCGATGCCGCTTTGCACCACCATTCCCCACTCCTTTCATGCCCTTTCCTCGCCCAGACATGAGAAGCTGTAGTCAGTTCACAGATAGCATTAGCATTAGTTTGAAATCTTGCAGAGGTATCACCTCAGAAACCCCCACTTACGTACGCAAAAATGGTTTGGCTCTTGGCAGCAAGTAGGAAAGTGATGCCAGCAGATGAAGGGTGGCTGCAGCGATGGCTTTTGGCCTTTTAAAGGGAAAAAGCCATAGCTTCTTCAACTTCAAGGTCACAATCTGTCCATCTGAAAACCCATGAAAAACTAACCAGAGTAAGGATCTTACTTGTTTGGGGTTCATGTTTTGTTGACAAGTGGCAATTTATCCACGGTTCGATACTGTTTGAGCATGGACTGCTTGAGCCGGCCTCCAGGGGAAAGTGATCTAGTGGATAGATCAGATAAAACAAAGTCAGTAGTGACCACGTCAAGTCATTGTTTCATGAACCCCTATAGCCCCTCGATAAAAACGCTACCTTATGAGCTCACGCTTGAGCGATTGAATGCATGGAGGAGTTCTCGGTGTCTCTCCTGGGCATCACGCACGTCTTGAGCATGTTGAAGCTCCATTTTCCTCTGCTGAAGCAACGCGAGATCGCGATCGGCACGCCACTGAGCGTGTTGCCCCTGCTCACGGCTCTGAAACCTTAGGAACAACTTGATCGCATCGTTTTGAGTGTTCAGCGTCGAGCTTATTTCCTGATTCTGAAGGCGGCGACCATCCTGACTGCTAGCCGCTTCTTCTTCGCTGTTGAGAACTTCCCGCAGCCTTGGCACGTACGTAGCGTTCGTCATGGCTTGTCTATCATCTGCTGTCAAAGCGTCACTGCCGTTGCTAATAGATTCAGTGTTGCGCGCAGATTTGGGGCGTCCCATGATTTTCTTGCGAAGCTCCAATGCCATGCTTTCCACACAATCACAGCGGAGGCCACCTTGCTTTCGAGAGTCGCTGTAGAGATTAGTAAACTTCTCTTCAGGCTAGCAGCTGTCCGCACACACCACTGGGTCTCTTTGGCTGTGTTGTACCCTGCAGCGACTTGGTCCCATTCGTGTTTGTGTCGGGGCAGGTGCTCCGCAACTACAGAGAGCAACAGCTCTTCTTCAGCGGTCTTGTAGTTAGCAGTTCCTTCTACCTTCGTCATCTGCAATCGTCTAGTTCTGTTAGTTCCCGTGCACACCAAGCTTCATTCTCCGTACGACACATACCTTCCTTCAGCACTTCGCCAGTTGGGGGCTAATCTCCGACTGATGAGCTCCGGCATCACAGATTCAAGTCGGCACTCGTTGTTTCCAATGTACCCCTCATCCCTTATCACAACATATGAATTTATTTTTCTAGCCGAGATGGCGTTGGTGACGAGTGGATGCAAGTGTAACGTACTAGTAGTAACGCAAACCCTTACTTGCGCTGTCATGAGCGTGGTCGGCGGCACCGTGTCTTCAACGGAGATGGGAAGGTATGGTTGCAGGGTCCTCTGGATACTTAGTATGGGGTCTTTGCTTAAAAGTTGGACACACTGCCCTCATAAATCTTTTGCCATCCTTGCTGTTGGCCATCGCACCCATCGTATTGCGTGTATGCATCTTTTTCTCTTGGAGATGGAACGACCTACTTCAAAGCGCTCAACTAGCGAGGAGCATGGCTGTACAGGCAAAACTACCCAAACGTGTTTAATGTCTACGCGAGCGATAAGGATGTGAGCAGGCAAAACCAAGTCTTACTTTTGAGTTCGCCATCACCTGAACACACTCCGTCACTCAAGCATCCATGTTCGCTCGTCAAAAACTCAAGACCCGAGGATACGTCGTGCTGTACAATGCCGTTTCAGAAGTAAAGGCAGACGCTTTGCTGGCCCTCGCTGACGACACGAGAAACGCGTGGATCAATGACACCTGGCATGGAGTGCTGCATGATGAACGCCGTTTTCGAGCTTTTGTCTCAGACAATGAGGCAATTTATCTCACGGAATACTTTGAGCGCCACTATCGTACATTTTTTCCTTAAGCAACAGCGACTCAATGGAGAGTTCTCCAAGCAATGGGTGGAGCTGAAGACCAGCCTGTGCGTCGTGAGTTTGCAACGCCGTCGACACGAGCGAATTGTGCGAACGTGTGTTCCGTGCCGGGGTCTATTGTGATCGCAACTCGAGAGGACACGTATCTGTACGGATACGGGTGGAACAACCATGTCGCGATGCGATCAGATCAGCAGATTATTCAGCTGAACAAAGGCGATGTGCTGCTCTGCAGAGGTGATTACGCATTGGCAGCGCTCGGTTGCAGCACAAGGCAAGTATGCGTTCATGGATACATCGACACCCCGCTGTATGAACGACCTCAATTTTCTCAGCCAAAGATGGTAGCTGTTGTTGACGACACGCACGACATTGACGACCGCTTTCGCTTCGTTTGGTACTGCCCTTATCGGGGCCGCGATAGCAGCATGCTTCGCAAGCATCTGAACCGCTTTCATCGCTTTTTCTTCAACCGCGGGCGCGTCGCGATCGTGTAGTTATTACATGATTGCGATGACTCACCCACAACCCGTGCGGGTGCATGATGCCATCATTGTTTGCTATTGAATGTGCGCCGCAATGTGATTTTAGTCTAGTAACTAGTCTGCTAATCATGAATCATTCGCTAGCGTTCCTATTGTTGGCTTAATCTTCATATACCGCTTCTCTTCATTGCTTCGCCGGTTGTGTTCATCGAGATGTTTGCCATCGACTTACAGTTCATGGCACGATGCTGTACAGAATCACCATAAGCGCCGCACTAGCCTTCTTGATCCACATGATTGAGCGTCTTGGTCGCTGCCTACCTTTCATTGCCACTTCGATCGTCTTCACCACTTTGATGCTAGCAGTCGTCAAGTAGGGCATCTTCGTCTTCGGCGCCACGGTGCTTCCGCAGAAGTGGAACACCTCCATCTGCGCAGACTCGTGTTATTGCCAACGTCCATGTACGCACGTGCTCTTTGGTTAACTGACTACGCACCGCAATGGTCCTTCGAGCTACTCAAAGTCTAACTCACGACTCACGAGAGGCGCTCGAGCACAGTAACTGTCCTTTCGAGAGGCCTAGAAGCTCTGAGGCTGGTGCCGCTGGTCATGGGAGCTCATTCAAGAAGGAACGCCGATGTCAGGTACATTGCTGTCACTTAGATATACACTAGTTCTAACGATATTTTATACCCGTCCTGCCATGCATCTCTTCGCAACCTGGCAGCCTTGGTGCCAGCACGCTTCATCTGCCGCAGTGCACAAAGTGTTGTAGCATCCCGACAGGGCCCTAAGGTCCCGCAGGTAATTGGTCGTGTTCATCTATGTTGTTGTGCTCTGTAACCCAGCGGGACCGCGAGCTCATGTAGCATTGTCCATAGACCACCACTACGTAAGTCTTCTGTCTGAGTAGTTTGTATGCTCCGTTTGTAGTCCATCGCCATATTGGCCAGCCTGTCGGCCATTTCGTTGTACTCTCAAACATGATGATTCCAGCTGAGCACCCGGAGTTTGGAAGCATGTCTCTCGAAGTTCCCTGGCCGCATGACGTCCCGAAGATGTGGTGGGTGGTCTCGTCGAGCACATGCGCGCATGTGAAGTGCGGGCATACCAATCGCCCGTTGCGCACGTCATAGAGTGAGAGAGCATTGAGTTTTAGTCGGTAGACCACTTGTTCACCCCAAACACCATTTCGGTACGTGGCTCCGCCCACGGCGGCCTGAGGCTGAAGAGAAAGAAGGCTAAAGATGCTTGATGGTGCGTCATTCGTGCTCCTCACACAAGAGGTCAATTACCCGGCCATCCTGCTCATCCGCACGTGGGGACAGTTCTGCTTCGCGTTAGGGTTGTCAACAAATTGAGGCATGTATCTTGTGATAGGGGATTCATATACTCACTCAGCGTATTGTATGTTAGCGCTATACAGATTCGACTTGCATCAGAGAATCTAGCGTGCGCTTGCTCAGCTTTAACAACCTGGTTTCTTCATCCAGAGCATGTGCAGGTGGATGCCCACTTAATAATCTCAGATGTCAGTGCAGTAAGCGCCACAAACGCTGGCCGTGATGTTACTCGTGAAACAAGTAGGTACGACTGCTGTGGCTTATTTGCCACCGCGTTAGCCGATCGCCATTCTGTTATGACCATGCGATCCAACGTATCTCCTTGAACCTTATATACTGTAGATGCAACTGCACACACGAGAGGTAGTTGCTGGACTCGGGCCCCAGGTTCTCGTGGTTGCCCATGCGAATGGCCCTTTAGTTGGATACGGCTTTGCCCGTACACCTGCGTATCGAAAAAAAGAGGAAATAAGTCCGTGTCAGCTGTGCCTTGCATTGGGGCAGCCGTTTCACCCCGTTGAATGCGAACTAGCACCGCTGGAGGAGGAATACTTGGGATTTTGACAATCATGCGGGCCACACTGTCATGCACAAGCCGAAACGTTATTCTAGGACTGAATATGATGGACTCCAGAATGCCTACCGTTCCATTCGCCACCATTTTCTGCGGTCTTGTGTTTTGCGTCACTTGAACCGGCATTCGTACGATCAGGTCTATGTACCGTGGCCTTCGACCAAATTTCGTATCGGGAAGACTCATCACCAATTTTACTTCAGCCGAGCTTAAAGCAGCCAACTTGCCTTTGAAATTCGCCACAACCCGCACAGGATATTCACCACAAGGCAAAGTTTTAGCTTTCGATGAGATGTACAAATTATTGATTGCCAACCTTGTGGAATTGTCAGCTGTTACAAATTTGGTCATGCGACTAGAAGAAACGAACTTTTCAAAGAGGATTCACATGAAAGAACCCGAGAGTTAATGATGTTCACAAATTCAGAAGTCCAGACACCACTTCGAGCATTACGACAGCTATCCCCCATTCTGGATCACGGCTAAAGCGAACTGACTCATCTAGGACTATCACATCTCTAAACCCACGCCTAAGCTGAAAGCCAGCAACATCAATTGCCGTGTATTTTGGTTTTCGTGTTGGATCAAGATAGATCGGGTCCGCGCCGACAGGTGGCAGCTGCAGAAAATCACCGATCAGTATCACGTGAATACTCCAAATGAAACGTTGGGTATGCGTTTGGCATTGCGCAGCATTTTGTCAAGCTGGGCGAGTTTCACCCTTTTCATCATTGATATTTCGTCAATGATAATGACATCCAGATTCATCACACTTTCTACCGACTTCGTGCGTTGAATTTGCAATAGAAAGCTTGCCAAGGTTCTACCATGAATTGTTGTTGCTGCTTTTCCAGTTAAGGCGGTCTTCACAATGCCCCCACAGCGGCCCCAGCTTGCGCATAAACTCTGAACCGCGTCAATGACACGGCTTTTGCCTGTCCCCTCTCCACCGAGAAACATCAAAAGCTGATCGGCTCTCAGTTGTGTATCTAGATTATTATTCAAACACGCCAACGACTCAGCATTTGCCATCTTGTCAGCAATGCTACCCCGATTTTTTCACGGCACAGTGCTGCTTTTCATTCAAAGTGAAAGCCTTCGAGATATCTGCAATCGTGGCGTACTGTTTGACGTCGCTCGGCGAGTTGCCGCCATCTATTTGGAGAGATGTCCAGTTCATTTGACTTTCTCCTAGCGCACCATCGAGCAGTTCGAATACCTCCGTATTCCGCGCTTCGCTCGTTGGCTGTATGAGGCTAGTTATTGTGTTATCTGTTTCGGCGTCGGAAACCCATTGACGCATGTATTCAACTGGTGGAACACCCAACATCGATCCACCGGTTTCTCTTGTGTCAGCAATAGCAATGCCCCGAAACATTTGAAACGTAGAAAAAGCATCGAGAATACGAGATACTCGGTAGTCAGGTGCAGCAGCACTCGGACAAATGGACGGGTCCAACGAAGTCATTTCATATATTTTGGAGTCATCCAAGTTCTCCCAAATATTCGGGAAGTTGGTGTCTTCACTGCAGCAGAATTCGTCTTCGGCAAAATCTTCGTCGCTACCAAACAGTCCGTCAGCATCCTCGTCATCACTTTCCACGCCACCACCACCACCACCACTACTACTGGCTTGGTCAGCGTCAGCACGAGTGGAACTCTGACTCTGGGCACTAGCTTGGTGATAATCACTCATATTAGCCATCATTTTTTCACAAAATCTGTGCGAGACGATTCCCACGCACAAAACGCTTCTAACCACGCCTCGCTCGTGCTGTCATCAGAACCAATGAGGTCGATCAATCCTCGAAATGGCTTAAACAACATTAGAGTTAGGATAAAGTGCTTACTCCGAATTTCAGGTGGCGATGCGTCATCTACGTATGGCAAACGATATCCTTGGACAACTAGCACCACCGGCTCATGTCGACACGCGAGGCGATGTGTTTGCTGCAGCGGGTGTCCACTTAAGAAGCAAAAGGCGCCGTAACTGCGTTGTCATCTTTGGTTCGGTAGAAGTGCATTACAAACTCGTACAGATTGTGTTTCACCAAGTCGTCCGGTCTGTATATATAGTCGTCGAGAAATGATACTGCGCGAAAGGAAGTAGTATCCTCACTGACCAAAGAGCACGCGTATTCATCCGAAGTGCACAGCTGACGAACAACATCTCCTAGCGGCAGAGTTGCAAATCAAGAACTAGCATAGCAGCAAGATCCACGAGATAAATAAAGCGCTGCCAGTGGGCCTGCCACCTCTTGGTGATTTGTGAGGGCATACACCATCAAGGCAACGCGCTTTCGTGCTGCTGCCACACGCGTCTGGTCGTCTCTATCCACTGGAACTTCATCATTACTTTCCCTTTCTTGGCGCCTCTTCAGAGCGGCTAACGCCACCGGGACAACAGAGTCTAAGCGATTCTGGTGCTTAGTAACGTACTTACAGCAGTAGTACATTCGGTCAGTGGCGTCGCTCCGTCCTAGCAGAATCTGGATATCCTGATTGCACTTGAATGTTGTCATAATCGTGTAATTAAAGTCATTGATGAACTCATGGCCTAGACTTCGTTTGGTTTCCACGCCTGCTGAACTAAATTTTGTGCATTCGACTCTCTCTCTCTGGAAACGAGTATCGGCACAGCCTTGCGTCACTTGTTGTTTTTGAATGCTTAAAACAAGTGCTTGTATGGCACCTCCAGTGCTGATTCAACAGCAGCACCAGTGTGGAGACCATGTAATTTATCGATTCCTCCGACATCCGACAATCCGATAAAGACGGCGGGGTCACCTCGATTAAACACGTCAAGTAGTCGTTCTGAAATGGGTCGTCGTCACTCTTGCAAAATCCCATTTGGAGATCATTTGCGTCCTCCAAGAAATAGGTGGCCTCCGAAGGAGTAAGTCCACTTTCATTGCGGATTTCGCTTTCATCGCTCAGGCTGGCATAAACCTTTTCTCGCTCTTGAACGACGTCGAACGTATGCTGTTGCGTACCCCGACAAGACAGCTCAGCGATAGCCTGGTGCTCTATTTCATCCGTTGAGAGCGATCGTTCCCATGCTGGCCAGTGCAGTGGACGATGCTGCAACAAAGCATTTCGTAGCGCATGCTGGGAGATGAATTTGCTCTTGCAGCTACTGCACTGCAAAAGTACTGGTTCCACAACCGCTTTTCGCATCTGCTTGCAATACAGCCCGGCCTGGGGGTCCTTATGTGCCGTGGTAGGAATAGGGAGTGCTAGAAGATTAGCGTAAGAATCACCACACTTTGAACAACCATGCTTCGTCAAATCAATAGGCAGTTCATTGCTCACGATACTGTGCCACGGCTGCACGGAATTGATCAGCCTCGGCACTTTGTAAAATCTTGTCTATAGCAGCAGAATTTGGCGGACAGCCATTAAACCAAATTAAAAGTGGGTGTGAAGCGCGCCTCGTCCTTGCGTTTCCACCATGCCGAAATACGTCTGCACTCTACCAAGCAGGCCGCGATGAGGCGTGGGCTTTTAGTTGTAGGATCAACGCCTAGCACATACTTTATAAATGCGTCCACCTGCCGCATAAATAATCGCGCAGACGCACAGTCATTCCCCAGACTCGCCTCTCGAAGTTCTGCCTTGGTTGGCATTTGCGCATCCAGGACGTCGAAAAGAGTGTCAATCGAAGAAATACCCGTATACTGGGCCATTGCAAACGAGTTGTCAGAGTTAGGTGTCAGTGTGACGAAAAGGGCTGGCTGCCCAAATGTCACGTAGTATACGCGGTGAAACTCAACTTGACACGATGTGAAACTGGATATTTTTCTATGGGATGCGCTGGGCGCATAATGACGGCACGTGATTGGATAGTTTGAATATTTGAACGAGCAGTTACAAGTGCGTACAAG